>PNEQ01055194.1:0-49024 GCA_003012365.1 Medauroidea extradentata
CGATTGTTTCACATCATTTCGGCAATGATACTCAAAGTAATTTCCAATACTTTTGAATGTGTATATACTCAAAACGGGCAAACGTACGCATATTATGCAACCAAATATGCAACTTGGCGGCGAGAACCTAACTCTGATGCCACCTGTTGGTGGAGTTTTGAACTGTCTGAAGCGCGGAGCAAGCTGTATCGACCATGGCAATTCGAGGTCGGCGATAGCGTCACATAATTCTCACGCCAATCAAGTCTAATTATAATGTATGTATGAATGTCAATAAGATCATAAGTAAATATTTTGAAGTGTATTAAATACAGACAGGTCGAGGTCATCATATGTTCTTTCACTAATGTTGTATTCAAATAGGAAAACACACGGAACTATGTACAATAAATCGCTACCAACCATACAAGCAGTAAAGTAACTCTTGTTAGTGGTGATGTATATGCAGTAACGGCTAGTGATTTTTTTCAAAGGTTAAATCTTTAGTGCTCACTTTATTCCGAATGGCCTATAGTAAAATACACTATCAGTAGGGACACCATTTCAACGAGAAGATTTTTGCTCTTGATTGTTTAAATGTTTTACGTGCTCATCTTGATGGCCAGTGATTGGATGTTTTTATCTCTCGCGTTTTGGTGTTCTACCCACAAATCACAGACGTGTAGTTGTCCAGTAACTTTATTGTGACTGTCACAGTCAAATAAGTGACGCCTTTGAACAAATAGATGCTGCCAATAACCACGAAGCAAAGCTGCAGATGTGCACTGTGGCATTGGAACCAGTGGCGTAGTCAGGAGTTGTTAAAGAGGGGCGGGAGGAGGAGGGTTAACCTGAATAAAATACAATGAACACCGACAGCCCCTTTACAGCTGAGGTACTCCCCTCAGAAAAAATTTGATTTCAAGGTGCAAAATAGTGTTCTTTTCGCAGTTTTCCATAATGAAGCATTTAATATTATACCGGACAAAATATTTTACATATTTAATATGAATTTTTTAATTTTTTGTGGTGTATGGGTGGAGTGGGAGTTCCACCCACTCTCTCCCGGCTACGTCCCTGATTGAAACAAGGTGGGGCAAATATATTTTCGCTAAAATCAGGTGCCCGTAAATATTTAACAAAGGCACATGTTTTAATATTTAACACGTTTTATTTATGGAAATGAAAACTAATTTGTCCACGACATTACGCTTGATTTAAAAAAATATATTACTTTACGGCGAAGACAAGCCTAAGAAATATTTATCTCTGGTTTAATAACAGTAGTATTTTCTTTGTAAAAAAGAATAATAATTTTTTGTAACGTAAATCTTCATCAAAAAATACTTACTAATGTTGCTATGACGATTATTAATTAACTACGTTTTACAATGTTTTGATATTTTCCTAAAAATAATTTAAACATATATATTTAATTTTATATATCTATACATGTATATATTTATTTATTGTATGTTCCATAAGTCCGGTCTCATAGGAAAAGTCCGATCTCTTTAAGAAAGTTAAAATAGGTGACATTACTGCTGCATGCCGCTCCATCCCGCCGGCCATATTACGTTGTGTACAAAGCAATTTGAACCATCGCATACGCATGTATCAATATGAACACTTTCTGTCGTAATGGCACATGGAATTGAACACACTGTTGTTGTCTTACGCCAAAACTCTACATCACCATTAAACTATTCCATATTTCGCCAATTTCTATTTACCCTATGAGACCGAACTTATGTGACGCCTTGTGTGTGTATATGTATATATATATATATATATATATATATATATATATATATATATATATATATATATATATATATATATACATAACATTTGTTCATGTATAAATAAGTTTTCTTTGCCGTAACAAAGTTTGTGATTTGACAAAGCAAATGTTCCTTACAGAAATATCGAGTTACAAACTTGTAACGAACATAGTAACGTCGTTATAATTAGGTTTCAGTAACTTTCAACTGTAACTAATCACTTAATTTGCTCTCGAAGTAACGATACAGGTCGTTACTTTACCCGTTACTATTTTTAAATGCGAATTTATTGCATTTGATTTATGGATGGTTCTGATTCTTCTTCCCCGAAAGACCAAAATGTCTACTAAAATATCGGCGAATTTATTACATACAATTCGTGCAGGAAAATTTGTTTTCCTGTTTTGGCTATCTCTCAACTGCTCAACATCGAAGATTTGATTGCAGTTTGTTGGTTCACTTCTGTTTCGTTCGTTACTATACTGCTGTCTTTGAGAAGCGAATACAGCGTGGTTAAATGTGTTGCGTATTTCAGAGTTATGTTTCGATATAAGATAGGTATGAGATATGTATATGTGTATTGTGTTGGAGGACTTGCCAGACTAAACAGAAACTTAAATGGGGAAAAATCGTGTAGCGTCTACATCGTCATCTACGCAAAGTGAAACGCCAACAAACCACATTACGATCATAGCCAATGACATATTCAGTATTTTTTTCAAAGTACAGTAGAGTGAAAACCAAAATTAACTTGATTTGAGATGTATGTTGTGTGTTGGGTAAAATTGACTGCTTATACGCGCGGAAAGATACGAATTTGCAGAAAACAAATGTTTTGCAGGGCTTTTTTTAGATTGCTCACTTTATCCAGAAACACCTATAGGAAATATATTTAACTCATTTCTTTAATGCTGCCATATTCGTTTCTTACCACATGTATAAAAATCAACTCGTGTCTCACGAGGAACTTATTAATTACTGAATGATTAAAATCTCTCAATAGTGATAACGTGACCCACCCAACCCATTTTACTCCAGTAACTCAACTGTAATTATACTAGGTAATGTCCTGACAATGCAAGAGCATACTATAGATGGACTTGCTAACCTACCATTAATTTATTAAAATGGACCTACGTATATTGCTTATATCCATAGGCATACAAAATGCTTCGATTGAAAATTGTGTTTTATGGTAGTAAAAAATTCTGTGCTTGAAAATTTCGTAACTTAATAGGCTTGGTGTAGTTGGTCTATCTGCCTACTCAGGTTTTTCAAATAAGTAACTCAAAAAGTAAGTAGCAGTTACTTATCTAATAATTGTAACTGTAACTGGTTAGTTTTTATGGTGTAACTTGTTGTAACTGGGTTACATTTCCAGTTAAGTAGCCGTGACTGTAATTGGTTACTTTTTCAGTGGAGTAACTTGTAGTTGTAACTGAGTTACATTTCCCGTGAAGTAGCTGTAACTGTAGTTGAGTTACTTTTTAAGAGTAACTTTCCAATCCCTGCAATTATGCCTTGAAAACTTAGTTAGAAATGTAATTATATTCAAGTGATCCGTATTTATAAATAATCTAATCTTATCATGCCCAGAGGAAAATAATTAGTGCTGAAAACTGACGGTGATACTGAATCGTAATTGCACGGGCATTATTACAATAGCTAGTTGTAGGCCAATTTTTTATTCTGAAATACATTTTTAAAGTGCCTGAATTCCATTGTTTCTTGTATGCGTCCTCGCCAAGCAAGAAACCAGTAGGGAAAGAATGCACGTACGGTGTAAATATGTGCATTCAGGTGGTGTGACACGACATTTCTGTAATCCCAACATCCCATTCATAGTAGCATTCCTGCACGTTGTACCGATAATCGTTTCCTTGAAAAATTATACTACATTATTTTACTCGGGTCTGAGTACTTTTTGTTCGTACCCAGGACTCGTAAAACGTGACTTGTTCCTTTAATTCCACCAACCAACAAACAGTCTTCCCCGCTTCTCTCGAGCTTTTTTTTTTTTTTTTATCTCCGAAAGAACTGCTTGTAACTATTTGTAGGACGGTCATGTAGCGTTAACATTATTAACAAAACCTGTTCTCAGTTAACTATGTTGGTGTATTCAGGGCTCATTTGTCTAAGAAAATATACGTTGAACTGATCTTCCTAAAATGTTGCTGCCATCAGCGACATATATAACACTTATTTTGATGTCTGAGTTGCTGAACAAGAAAATACTAGTTTATACACTTACCCACAACATAAAGCAGCTAAACAATAATAAATTATTTAAATAATCACAGCTTATAGATATTGGTACTCAAACTTTTGTGGATGAAATGTGTTTTGACGGCAGGGGCCATTGTGTACTGAGGGAAGTAAATTGAAGAATAATAAGTTAATATCAAAAATAAAATAATACATTACTAAGTAATACATTAGTCTACAATTGCTCTAGCAATACGTAATGCTTTCAAATAGTCCTTATTTACAGACACGGAAGGATGTTAGATATTTCTCACTAAAATATACTATTGTAGATATACCATGGAAGGCTCATACAAGCATTTTAAAACACTGGAGCGTTTTGTTACTTTTGTGACTGATATAGACATAATTTTATACTTTTTTTCGTTTGTTTGTAGTTTTCAGGCGGACTACGTGTGGCCAGTAGACGAGCATTATTCTCGTTGGTGGAAACAATTCGGAAAGACGCTGCAAGATTAAATACAATTACAGGAGCAAAACCATCACTTGTGTACTCAGGGTATTGTGTGTGTTTGTGTGTATAATATAGTCCGAGGTTAGAAGGGCAAAAGTTAAAATGTAAATATGGTATAGGCTACAGTTTGTGCATAATCAAGGTTACAAACAAGTTTTAATTAATAATCTCCGACGATTTTAATACAGATAGATAACGCTGTTCTTCACATTGGACTTTACTCTATGGCTAATAGTACGTTTATTATTATTAAAAATTCTACGGTAGTAATATTACGCTAGTCAAGAGATATTTACTGCCATGTGTAGACCTATTCTCGAATCTTAGCTGTTCGTTCATTAGGTGATGCTCCATAGAGTAGCCAATAAGTTACACTCCGGACCTGGTAGCTGTGGCACTCCGCCTTTGCTTTATGGGATATTTATTTTGTTTTCGAGTTCTTTAATATATTTTCAATGAAATGTGGTAGACTAGTAGCGTACCAAAAGTAAAAATGTATTTAAATTTTTGCTCGTTGATTTGCAAAAATGTTAAGTCTTTAATCGTAATATTTCGTACCGTAATACAAAATAGCATGATAAAAATCGCTTTAGCCATTTAACAAACAGACAACCATACAAACTCCTTGATGTAAACATGCGTCAACAATTAATTTAAAGATGCGCAACGTGTCCAAGTTACTCATATAATTGTCGTGTTTATTATTTTAAGATTTGACGAAAATTATTGTTCGTGGTTTCAGCTATAATTCAATAATTTATAAGTTCGTGTCACTAGCAAAACGTTCACAGCTTACATATTTTCTCTGGTTGGGCTGGCTCTTAACCAATAATAAAGAAGTAGCACATTAGTGACTCAACCATGATGTACCGAGTTGCCATTAAGCAACCAATGAGCAACCAATATCTTCTTTATCTTCTTTAGAATCTAAATATGTGTGGCTGTTAGCGTTTTAGCTCATAGGTAAGCTAACCCAAGAATTTTTTTTCCATTCCATAGTTATTAGCACGCCAATTATTGTTACATTAAGTCACCTGCTGGGGTGATGCAACTTTTCTCAGTCACGTGACTATGTTTGCTCGATCATCAGGTTATGTAAAGGAACCTGCACACAGTTAAGGGATCTCGCTATTTATTTGACGTTTTATAACTCTAATTTCGAACTGAACTTTTGCCGTAAATCATGATGACATGGGGAATTGATATAATCTCCTGTGTCAGTAGAGAACATAAAAACGTGTTGCTGCTTGTAATACATTTCTGCCGTTTTCAGACTACTGGGAGCATGCAATACATTACTTTATGTTAAAACAGTCATGCAGTTGTAGGGTTGTAGCCAGAGGGGGATATCGTGATATACCCCCCCCCCACCACCACCATCACCGAAATGAAAATAAACTGTTTGAAGATAAAATTAGCAGTATTATATTCACAGTTTAGTTACAAAAACTGTTTAAATTGCATCATTTTGCACATTGAAACAGAAATTTTCCCGGGGGACGGTCCCCGGACCCCCCGCTTCATGACGTGTGATCAGTGTTTCCGTATTATGTTGTGAAAAATCTCAAGTTGGTATCCCCCCCCCTCCCCAAACAAAAATACTGACACTCAGTGACGGCCAGGTATAGGTGCCGCACGGTTAAGGCCATGAACTTTCATTTATTTCAAACAAATGCAAATAATTCGAATATTTTTTAATCAAATGCTTTGAAAAAATTTGAGACTGTGTACAGTCATACAATACACAATTCTACCAGAGCGTTTTTAAAAATAATGTACCGTTTGCTGGCAAAAAAATTATTTTGCTTCATTTTGCTTATTTTGACAACAAAATATATGCTATTTCAGGGGCAAAATCTAAAAATCCGTTTGGTGTATTGCAACAGATAAATTCCGTTACAAATTCTGATATGTAAGTGTTAAAACTGCCAGAATAAATTTTTGATATATTTATTAATTTGCGTTTAAAAAAGATATTTTCGAAACCACTGCAAATCTAAATAACGAGGCCTTAAGCTGAGTATTTTAGAGAATATAATATAATAGACTACTGTGCAATTATTAAAAGTAATACAAGAAAATGTAATCTATGTATTTAAAATATTTGCGAGGTACTATGGGTAAAATTTCCTGTGCCATTTAGCCGACCTGCGTAGCGTAGCCGGTTAGGTGCCGGGCTACGACGCGAGAAGTCTTGTGTTCGAATCCCGGCTTCGAAATATATGTTGTGTTGTCCCTTAACCTCACTTCACCTCTTTGTTATATAGCCGTAAAACCATCTCTCCTCACCTACATCGGGTTGTGTGCTAAAACAGCTGGTCTGCAGCTGCTGCGTGTTTAGAGATGATGGTATATCGCGAAAAATTGTTGTGCCAACATAGCCTTGAAAACACTGACACAACGTACCTGTCTGCAGACCAATAACGTGCAGCATATATTACAATAGCGGGATTCTTATTGGCTCAGTCAAATAGGGTAACAGCTCCACGTACAAGCGAAAGCCAGTCGTCATTTCACAAGCTTAACATACGTTGAAGTCTAGAAAATAGTCAAGTTTTCCCTCGATAAACCATCATCTCTACGCATATTATTTAGTGGTCCCAGAATGATCTCTGTAGCTGGTAGATATTACACGTGTATTGGTCTACACGGCGTGTGCACCACGAGTGCGCACTTATGAACATTTTCAGTCGTATACCTGGCTTCAACCAACAGGATGCCAGTGACGTTAATTTATAGCTTCAAGAATCTATGGTATTTTGGAAAAAGTCCGTAAGTCACATTGCAGAGTTTTAACATAATTATATTTTTCTTTAATAACTAATTAGTGAATCTTTTTAGAAAATTTACACGTACGCCTTATAGTTGTGCAAATCAACAGAGTGGTTCAATTAAGTTTGAAAATAACTTATTTAAATGTAATCATATGTGACTTACGACCTTTTGTCAAAAAACCATCGAATCCGTCGAATATTTATTTTCATAAAGCTCAAAACTGTATCCTCGGAGTAGTTTCAAACACATTGCAAAATCCCCTTTTAAAATGCAATTTTTTTCAACGCGTTTCAAGTTTGTTCTGTTAATAAAAATCGATCGTAGGCCGCTTGACCTCCAATCACAACGCAGACGCCAGTGCAAGGCTTCGTCTAGGGTGATCCGTCCAAAGACGGGCATGTCCTTGACACAGATCCTATATTGAATCTTTTTATACGCCGCGCCCAGCTGCGCTGCCTCTGAGCGGCCAATCAGATGCTGGAACAAAACAACATGTCCTGCTTAGAATATTTCAGGGGCGTTGCGCGGGGCGGTAACGTCGGAGCAAAATGGCCGTAATAGAATGGCAACTGTCAAAAGATAGTCGCAAGTTGATTTGATTGTTTGAAGGAAATACGACTACAGAAGCTGTGCTCGTAGTAAGGAATCCCAGATAATCGCGAAAAAGAATTCTGCACCATCTAGTTTCAGTACCGTACGTGATGTGCGCATCTGCAGCTTTGCATCATGGTTATTGGCAGCGTGTCTTTGTGCAGAGACGGCTTCATTTGACTGTGTCAATCATAACAAGGTTACAGTGACACTATATGTCTGTGCAATCCGTGTAGCACAATAAGAAATTCAATTACTAGAGCCACGATTTTATGGAGAAAAGATTTTTGCAACATTTGGTTCCAATGTGTTATGTGCACATCTGCAGATCTGCTACATCGTCTGTGATTGGATGATTTTACTCTCACTTGCCTTGGCAAATGACAGACGTACGGAGTCACAATAATCTTATTATGATTGGTGCAGTCAAATGAGATATGTGTCTGAACAAAGACACGCTGCCAATAATCATGAAGCAGACCTGCCGATGTGCACAGGAGACGCTGAAACAAAGTGGGGCAAAAATCTTTTCGCGACAAAATCGTGGCTCTACCAATTACTAAGCATGAAGCAGAGCTGCAAATGTGTATGTAAGGCACCGAAACAGGCTTGTGCAAAATTCTTTTTCGTGAAAATCAGGGATCCCTAGTCATAGTCGTCTCTAGAAGAAATTCGTCACAATGTGTGTCTACAAAACAACCATATCTCGTACTAATGTATTTTTTTTCTTAACAATTAAAATTGTCGGTTAAGCGTCCCTCCACTCGGGTCCTCTCTGCTTCTTATATAATTTGCGCGATCCCGCGTTGATGATTCTTCGGACTCGCAGCGTCATCGATAAAGGAGGCGTATCTAAAGGGCTCGAGTGTAAATACCCTGTTATAAGCTTGTTGTGAGACTTTGAGCAAGCTTCCATCCAGGTAACGGTACCAGGTTGCGTACATTCCGCATCTTACTGCCGCTGTAGGCTGATCTTACCACAGATATGTACCCGGTTCGTGTGGAAGAAACACGACGGAGCTTGTGAACGAGACTATCAGTTCAGCAGCCAGTGGCGTAGTCAGGATTTGTGTATTGGGTAAGGGGAGAATAATATATTGGACGCCGATCACCCCTTTACAGCAGGGGGTCCGGCGTTCCTCTCCCGGAAAATTTGGATTTCACGGTGAAAAATAGTGCTACTTTAGCAGTTTTTCGTAACGAAACATTGAATACTCTACCTGCATTTTTTTTTAATAATATTCTTCAAAACTAGTAACGAGGGACAATTAATTACCTGTCAACAGCCAGTTACTTACAGTATATTTCAAAACACATGCGCAAATAACTGTGTCGAGACTCGCAACTACTAATTGCTGGGTTTGTGGAGTGGAGTTCCTGGGCGACATCCGACCCTGACTTCATAAGTTATTTTTGAAGATTTTACCTGGCCACTTTCGGAAAAGAAAAATTTTCAAGTAATTTTCAAATAGGCAGAACCACCAACCCCACGAAACATTTTAATACGAACCTTAGGCTCTACATGCTAGAGCCAACAATGCTAACCGCTACAATACTGAGACTTTTTTTTGTATCGAAAATCCCATGCGTATATTTAAAATAATTATCTGACATGTGGCAAGATTGTTTCACAAAAAAAAAATCTGTAATGATAAAAGAGCAGGGGTACGGAATTTCACTTTCTGTACGTATTAAATTTCAAATTATCTGTTCACCAACATCACCAATTTTCGGTAATTTCACAAAACAAGTAAATAATACGAATGCAGGAGTCAGGCTTTTCGACACACACGAGATTTACAACGTACAATGAACGAATGCCGAAAAGTGAATAAATGAAACTAAATTTTTTGAGTGTTGCGACGTAACCATATACTGTAGTTGAAAACCATCAGCGCAAGAAAATACCTTTTCGAGACGGTTCACTGTATGCATACGTGTTTGTATCACGTCAGTGTTATTCAGTTCTTCTAAAACTGAGAAGACATAAGCGACAGTTGATGAAAATCTGCACGGCACGTCCTGTTCCACACAGGGTCACCCTGGTTGGAAGAGGATCGGACAAAATTAACGTAAAATTGGAACCCAGAAAAATTTTGCGCGTTCATTTAAAGGGCAAGCTAAATTCAAAAGCATTTAAATTTTACTACGGCTATAAAGACCCGGAAATTTCGCGGGTTTGACGACCGGCCGACTGGATTTCACAGTCCGCGTAAACTCTTTGTCTTTAGATATGTTCATTGGCTGCTGCTCCAGAGAGTGACTAGTTGTGCGTCTAACAAGGTGTCGCGGGTTAGGGACTGCTCTCTTGCAGCACTACTGTTGGTTCAGAGTTTACAATGTCGGATTTTACAGACACTGGCTCAGTCGAAAAAAATGACTCTGATGTACAAGAGTCTGAAATCTAACATCTTCTGAAATTAATTTGACGAAATGTACGTGTGTCTAGCGATACTTATATAGCCGATAAAAGTATTTTTAGACATATCCTGAAAAATTCTCAGCCAAAAACAAATCTGGGGGAAAACAATTACACAACCATGTTCTAGCAGGTCCTTGGTCAAATGGTTTACTCAATGAAGCAGTAGCCATTGAATAGAAACCTGGAAATTTCGAGAGTTAATTTGAGGAGATGTTAAATTTCCAACACTTGTACACGTGCGTGATTTGAGTAATTGTGTACCAAACTTGTATTTGACTCTGAATCAATAATATTCATGTATGAAAACCCTCACATACTCCCGCGTCTTCCTGCCAGACGTACAACTGGCCACTCACTTGAGCAGCAACCAATAAACAAGTGGCTCTAAGCAGAGTGTACAAAGGATTGTGGAGCCAAGCCAGAAGGTCGCTGAACATGCGAAGTTTTAAGTCTCTGTCAACTAGCCAACAGCCAAAGCTCGAGATACATAAGGCAGTATACTGCAGGTCGTTGGATTTGTAAAAATATTTCCTGTTGGTAAAGTTAATACAAGTGCCGAGAAATTTGCGGATTCATTTCGGAAGTTCGGATTCCGAACTCTTCATGTACACGTTAGTTATTTCTTCGCTCGGCTACTGTTTGGTGAATTCGTCCTTAATGATGAATCTGAGCAGTAGCAGACCTGCGTGAAAAACCTCACTTCACTCCGACGCTATCTTATTATACGTATAAATGACCACTCACTTCAGCAGAAACAATTTAGCACGCATCTAAGAACAGAACGTACACAGGACTGCAGAGCCTAGCCGACAGGTCGTTGAGCACGCGACATTTACAGGTCTCTAGTTACACTTTAAAACGGATTTCGTAGTTGTTGCGTGTAACATAAAGATCGAAAGTGGTCACGATGAACCATTTCAGTTGTATTAATTTTTTGAAAGCCGTAATGGCAGCGGGGATAGGAGGGGCGGGCACTTGCGGGAGGGGATATCAAATCCTTGTGACTGCCGGCCAACGAACTATTCACGAGGCTGGTTTTACCATTACTAGGATCTGCCACGAACGCGGAGCAGATCGAATCAATAAACAGGGGTACACGTATGCCTATGATGGAATAGAGTTGGGAGGGGAAGGTGGGTTTCCACGTTACCACAGACTAAACTGTAGTACGTAGAGGCAATGATTTGTGAATTGTGCAACACTTTGTTTCAGTGCCTCGTGTGCACATCTGCAGCTCTGCTTCATGGTTAGTGATTGGCTGTTTTTAACTCTCAACATATAAATGGGATCTACCAGTAAATTGTAGGCGGGTGTTGTCGCAGTGACTGAATTCGTCGTCCTACCTGCTTTTCACTTCTGTATTCCTAAATATTCTGTGACGTTACGCTATACGTGTGAATGGGCTTCGAGCGAAGCAAGGACTGGCCGTTCGTTACGACGAATTGCCGAGGAAAAAAATGGGGGGTTGGAAGTATCTCTACGGTCTTCGTCTTCGCACGTCCGCGTCTGTCTCTGTAGCGACACCTCCTCGTCTTCCCAACCCACAAACACCTAGTTTCAGTCACGGTCCTGTCGAGCGGAGGCATTCGACGAAGCGGCCGGCCAATCTACCAGTCTAGTTACTTCCAGGGAAGCAAACGACCGACAACTCGGGGACTATTGAGCGCGGCGGGAACATTCTGTTCCACGAACGAGCTGTACGTTATCTTGACAGTTCTTCTTGCATAGTTATCTTTGGTCTGTGGTGTAGACAACGCAATGTCCCAGTTAAAAAAATAGCACTTGTTCGACGTAAGTGAGGTGTTCTGTGAGACACGTTTTCGAAAGGGTACTGATAAGTATTTTAAAAAGTTATTAATGAAGACAATATTGAAAGTTACTGGAAGTTAAATTAATCCTTTTTATTTCTTAAACTGTGTCAGTTCGAGTGGTTACACACACATCCGAACGGTTACACATACACACAAACTAACACACACCATACACAAATAAATACATACACATATGATATACATGGTAAAAATCGAAATTGTTTAAAAAGTTGTAGAAAAGAACTTGGCGGTCGCCTACGCGCACTAGAATTATTTGCAGAGAGAGTTTTTGAAGAAACCTTAATGATACTCCCAAAAAACGTTCTACCTACTAAAATAAAACCGAAATCAGTTGTTTTTGCTAGGAGGTATACAGGATGTCCAGAAACAAATGCATACTGGGTACACCAAGTGAAGTCTGGGCAAAGTTGGAGACGAAAACGTAAGTGGGAAATTGTTGTACGGTAACATTTTATATGCACATTATGGCAACATATCACGGTAGTTAGTCCCCTCTTGCGCTCCACATATATCTTACTTCTTACTACTACTGTTCTTACCTGTATATTATGGGTTCAGGTTAAAATTCCGAGCAGTCCAAACATGATTCTACGTTTACTTGACTTAACATACATAAAATAATACCTGGACATGGATCACAAGAAAGGACTTTCTCCGTGTAGTGTTGCCACATTGCACTTGTAAAATTTCACCGTTTAACATTTTGCGTCTAACATTTTCGTATCCAATTTAGCACAGGATTCGCGTTATGTGCTTATTATGCGTTTGTTTCTGGACAACCTGCATATACGAAGATCAATATATATGTACTATAGGCTAGAGCTTAGCAAGTTCCGTCTTAAGAAAACGTTCAACTAGGGCTGATCGACATTTAAATACGACAACAATAATCAGTATTCAAAATTAGTTAGAGAAAGATTAAATTATTTTTTAAATGTCGACAATACAGACACGTGTCGTAGCGGCGATTTTGTTACTTTTGGTAATTCCGATATAATGGAACAATATCGATTCTACCAATAAACAAAAAAAAAAGTCGAGTACACATTTGAAATATTATCGATTTTATTTTTGCATGTTATCGAACAGATCTAATATAAATATCGATAGTCAGAGACATGCAAATTTTCGTTATTATTTGGTAACAGGCTATAAGTTACTCCACTGAGGTTTACGTACTTGAGGAAAATCTGTGATTGAATTACTCACTAATCTTTATGTGATGTCATTTACGTATTTAACTGCTTGACATGCTATAAGTGGGCCATGAAATTTTCGCGAAAGTAATTTTGCCTCAGATTGTTTCCGTGATTTATGTGCACATCTACAGTTCTGATTTATAGTCAATGATTTGATGTTTTAACTGTCACGTGTCTCGGAGTTCTACCTGGAAATAACATAGGTGTGGTGTCGCAGTAACCTTACTGTGATTGGCACAGTCAAATGAGAGACGTCACTTCACACAGACACGCTGCCAATAACCATGAAGCAAAGCTGCAGATGTGCACGTAAGGCATTGAAACTAACTGGGGCAAAATTATCTTCGCGAAATGTCCATGGTCCTAGCTACAAGTTACGGAGTGCTTGCCTGTTTTCTGCTGTTGGCCGGCTGAAGGCCTATGTATGGCGCGCCTGAAAGACTTTTTCAAGTTAAACTCTAACATTCCTACTGTGCTGTAGTGCTAGCACTCAAAGTCAAGATGACCCGGATACAATAAAGTCACGGAGTCTAATCGGGTTGAGTACAGGCCAGTGTATTCTAGCCTACCACCCAATAACTTATATTGTTACGAAATCATATTTCTACTTCAGATGTGAAATCAGCCTTCCCGGACGTGCTGGATATGGGATTAACACACTTAAAAGCTTAAGCAATAATACTTGAGCAGTAGAACTTAGAATTATTTCCACGACATGGGTTCAAACCTAATAAAACACAAATTAACTGTTCCTGCTTACTGCTCAAGTTCGGCAGTGAAAGTCGGATGTTTGACCAATCGTTGTAAAGCTCGGTATTCCCACGATGCCATTCGTAATTCATTCTATAACCGCCATCTTACTTTAACCTAAAAAATACACACAAGACGGGGTATTTTTTTAAGGAAAAAAAATTTAATTTGCCTCTAAATTAAAGTTTTTAATTGTGAATACTAGCAGAGCATCGTTTATGTGTTTCGCAGTGATTATTTCCCTTGATATTTTTTTTTTTTTTAATATTTTTAATAATTTGTCTGATATAATCAGTACAGCAAAAAAATATAATACTCAAAGTTTGTCCCTATTGGCTGAACTTAGGCAGTAGCCTCGCTGTTGTGTACACTCACAATTTACGACTTTACAGCTTACTTCTTAAGAGCCCTATACAGATGGCGCATGAACAATGTTGTAGCATCATAGGGGAAAGTTTATTCAAGAGATACTACTAAACGTGCTCGATTTCTTTATCTACGAAAACAAAATACATTTAAAACTACGCTTCTCTAGTAATGGCTTTTAGATGTTATGTTTCGGAAACACGGTTTCTAGATACCTCAAAATGGCTAAAACCTGCCTTTTCAGGGTGCTATAATGTAAAAAGTGCCAATCAGAATCGTAAAAAGAAAATAGAGAAGCACGCGCTGGATTTAATTATGTACTGTCTATAAAAAAATAAGGTTGCCGCTTATGATCCCACAGGAAACGCTAAAGACCGAAGCACTGTGTGTCGTTTTTGCGCCTAGTTCATAAAGGCAATAGCTAAGGTAGTTGACACACGAACCAGTCTAGCTCTTATTGCTCTGTTTTTGTACCTCAAACACGCGGCATCTAACACTTGCAGTATATGGCTCTGAAAAATTAGTAAATGCTAGCTTTTTTTTTGTGGCACGGAAACGAGGAAGGCGATATGTTTAATGACTAGATTCAGTTTCTTGGACGTACTCCATTGCAAAATTTTGCAATGGAGTACGTCCAAGAAACTGAATCTAGTCATGAACTCCCATGCATTGCACAGTTCTTTCAAAGCTCATATGATATGTTTAATGTTGAATATAACACGTCCGACAAACACCTCAACGCCTCTAGACGCGAAAAACTAAACTAGCGTGCAGTGTTTTCATAGAATGTGTTTTTTTATGAGACTTCAAACAGTAACCCTGTAATTGACTTATTTATTTGTTTATTTATGTGGTCAAGTCCAATGCAGGTATCAATGAGTTTGTTTTACGATTACCGTTGACGTTTTCTCAGCTACTGCAGCGTGACAGTCATTTTTAGCATTTTTGAGGAGCACGGAAAACATGTTTTGATTAGCGGACGGCATTTTTAAGTCATAGGGACACAGTTTGAAGGTTGTATTTTTTTCGTAGCTAAACACATTGGAAACATTTTTATTAGTCAAAACAAAACAAAAAAAAAATCCGCCAATATGGTTAAACTACTCAATGAAAATCCTAGATAATGTTATTTGCCAACTTTATGAGTAAACATTTATCCAAAATTACTAATTCGTTACGGGTGATCTCTTGCGCCGCAGTTAAATGCACGAGGTTCCGGCGTCAGAGATTGTGCCTCAGAAGATCGTAACACTGGAAACAAAAACGTTTTCTAAAACTGTTGTCTAGGATTACTATTGTTTAATTTTCGCAAATAAGCTTCAAGAAACCTACAGTTACAGAGTACCTAATGCTTTTAGCGTTGAATCATGTACCACAGCCTACCCGCGCGTGAGAGGCTCTAAAGCGACGGAGCTGTAAGGTCGACCTTGAAGAGCGCATCAAATGCCGCGTCGCCTCAACGAGCCAAGCGCTGAACTAGCGTGCAAGGTTCCCGCCGAACAGTTTTTACTATGGGACTTTAAGCGGTGACCATATAATTTTATTGGTGGAAAGCCTGCAACTAAGTTCAGTGCAGGTGGCAATCTGATTTTCTCATACATACGGTTAGTACATTTTGAAGTACGGAAGTCTGAAAAAGCCGTTTTTAGCCATGTTGGAGGGCTTAGAAAATAGTGTTTTTAATGAGCATGGCGTCTTAACAATGAGGTTCCGACCTTGTCTGAAGTTTGTTTTCTTTTTGTACGTTGGCGCAATAGGCACACGTTGAATAATTTCGTAGAATAAACCTGTTTACGAACACACTGCAACGCATTTTAAGCGTGGGGTAGGCGGCTGTATTAAGATTTCAGTTGTATAAACCCCCTTAGGCACGACGATTGTGAGCCCGCACGAACACGTATGAAGAGGAGCGGGGATGCTGCAGCGACCTAGACGAGCGTCCTTGGAAAAGGCGGCACTCCTGCGGCCATTGATGAGGGGGGAGGAGTTGTTAGGGCTAAGGCCCAGCAGGATTCTTAGAGGGGGAGGCGGGAGATCACGGCAGCGAATGCACCGAGGCGAGGCCGGGAGGACCGTTACCTAGGCCGGGATGTTCCCACGAGATCTTCCGCGCCGAGGCCGTCCGACGTTCCTCTCGTCACGCCTTCTTCCGACTGACTGCTGGAAACAAAACGGAACACACCATAAAATAGTTTATACACACGGCAGCAGAGAAAGGCGTGTAAAACCCAAACAAATGTAGAGAAGACACAAGTAAACAAAGACAAGTCTTACAAATGGAATGATTTTACCACTAAAACCAGTGAAAAGACAGGAGGAACATAGTACATATGGTGAGAAGAAATAGGCACCGACGATCCAGAGTTATTATTTGGGAAGACGCTGGTGAGAGAAAACCAGTAGATTAATTAATTAATTTTTTTTTTTTTAATTTTATATTACCTAGATACTTAATTGAGTACAGGACTCAGGGGCGTGGAACAAGACAAAAGAAATACAAATATGATGTATTACAAGTACATATACAAGGTAGACACAGACACAAACACTAGCTTATACAAAGACATCAGTTACAGTTTAAAACAAGATAAGATGAAGTAGGTGCGATTTTTAAATTAACATTGTATAGAGGATAAATAATATAAGTAAATATAATTTTTTGGCATTGTTTGCAGTATGGTCAAAAATATACACATGAGATGCTATTCTTATAAGGTCAAAAAATACATATTGATTTCTATGTTATTTATTGTGAGTTTCGCGTGCCCTCGAACAGATTTACAGCATTCAATAGAGGTACACAAGGGAAAGGGAGAAGGACTCGCATAGATTTAATTAACCACCCCAGCATTCTCCTGGAGTGCTTTCGGAAAACCCCTGAAAACCACAATCAGGACGGCATTATCCGGGAACAGAAGTCGGGTCCTCCTGAACGCGTTGCGAATATTTTACTTCTGTCCCGTATATTTCACTAACTCGACCAGTGAAGAGAAGCCAAGAAAACGTTCATTCATAAACGTAACCCAACAGAGTACAGTTGAAGTGTGCGGGGAAGAAAGGACTAACGATGTTCGAGCTGTATGACCAGCTGGAAGAAAGTGACTGAACGCTGTCCACATACAAAATTATTCATATCGCGCACATCGCGTCGCGTATGTCGCGATTTGTGTGTCGAACAATAAACACATTAATCTTTATTTCTAACAGTGGCGTGTAAAACATATAATTCTTCGAGGGTTAGAACATGATTAATGACGGCATATTGAGAATTAGTTATTGTTTTCGGGACTTTTCCATTCCCCAAACAGGAACTTTTGTCGTGTGATGATGCGTGGTATTTCTACTTCTCATAATGCTGAAATGTTTCTGGTATATTAGACAAGAATTAAATAATCCATTTTTAATCTATGTATGAGCACTTTCAAAATTATCATTAAAAATAATGGTAGTAATTAAGGGCACCTCATTTTCACGAAAATATTGTTGCCTGCGCTTGCTCCAGTGTCATTTGTGTTCATGTAAACATCTGCTTCAAGTGTAATTGGCAACGTGTATTTGTGCAGAAACGACTCTCATTTGACTGCGACCTCACACGGGGCACTAGGAGCACCTGATTTTTGTGAAAAGATTTTTATGCTGGCTTGTTTCAATTCCTTATGTGTAGAGGCAATGATTTTTGCTGTAAAGAATTATGCAACATTTTGTTTCAATGCCTCACGTTCATATCTGCAGCTTTAGTTATTGGTAGCGTACATTCGTGTAGAGGCGTCACTCATTTCACTGTGCCAATAAGAATAACGTCAATGCGACACCACCCGCCTACGATTTGCGGGTAGATCCCAAATATGTTGACAGATAAAAACGAGCAGGGCTGCAGATGTGCACACGAGGCACTGAAACAAAACGTTGCATAATTCTTTTCACCAAAAATCATTGCCTCTACTTATGTGCACATCTACAGATCTGTTTTGTGATCAGTGATTGGATGATTTTATTCTCAGCGTTTTGAGTTCTACCCGCCAATCACAATCGTGTGGCGTTTCAGTAACCTTATTGTTATTGTTACAGTCAAATGAGATAAATCTCTGCTCAAAGACAGGCTGCCAGTAACCAAAAACACAGTTGCATATGTGTGCGTAAGGCACTGAAACAACTAGGAGCAAACATTTTTTTTTTAACCAAAATCTATTGTCCTTAGTAATTCATGAATCCTACTCCAGCTATGGATTCTTAAGAATTCATATCTGCAGCACCGAAAATTAAGTCAGCAGCTATTACCAAAAGTTGTTTCAGAAAAAAATTTAATTTTTGTAGTAAAAAATATTGCGCGTTTGCTACAAACATATTGTTGAAATCGACTCTACACTGCATTTTGTGATTATTACCAGAAACAAATTATTTAACGGTTAGGCTAATGCAGACATGCTTGGTACTTAATAATATTTTGCTTATTTTGATATTTTGAAGTAGTTATTTAGCAACAAGACAGCTGCAGTGTAGTCATTGTAACGGCTTCTTTGATCACTGAATAGGTATATGTATACAAAATCGAAAAGGGCAAGTCAATACCTTTGATGATTATCAGCTGCACGAGATTTATATATACATCCCTCAGAGACGCAACAACGGAAAAGGGGGTGGGGGGGGGCAAGAATATATTGCCCTCTCCCCTCATTCAGAATGCCATTTAGTTATATATATGGATGTTGGTATACATGTATGTATGTACGTATGTATGTATGTATGTAAGTATGTATGTATGTATGTGTATGTATGTATGTATGAGATCAATAAACTTCGACACCGTTTTACCGATCAACTTTAAATTTGGCACATACATGTATTGTTTTTTTTCATGGAGAAGGTTTTTATACTATCCATTTTACTGTAACTTGCCAACTCGGCAATAGATGACGCTGCAGCGCATCAACTTCTATACCGTTCCACCGATCGCCAAGAAAACCAGTAATATATAAAAATGTATTGTTGCGTGCCATGTACCTGGAGGCCAGTAGTCGGCGGCTGTTTCGTAACACCTTGAGGGCTGGCCGATGATTCAAAGCCCGGGTCGCTCATAGTGGGAATCCCGCCGAAACTAAGTCATAGATACCTGTCCCAACTGCGTCTTAACCCTTCGAGGGCGGCCGACGTGACTACAAGCACATCCGAAACATGATGAAATATCTATTTTTAGACCCCTGTAATGCGGGGAACACCCGACTGTCTGGGCTAGTATAAAAGCACATAATCGGCACATTTGAGAGAGTTCGCTATTGGTAGTGCTAGAGGAAGGTGCTACGCCTGTGGAGAGAGACTGGTGAAGACATCTTGGTGACGTCAAAGTCTACTGTGAGGCGGCGGGCGGCTATCTTCGGAGCAGTGTGGACGAACCAAGAGGACTGCTGCGGCGGGCTGACGGGCGAAGAAGGAGGTACGCGACGGGAGTCGAACCGAAGACCTCAAGAGTGAAGACAGCGGTGCACTCGGGGTGCTGCGCAGCACACGACGATTCATCACCACGGCGGACTATTAAGGTTGTACACTATCACTACTTGAAAGACTTTTAATTGGAAATATGACTGAATTTTATTGTAATTTGTAGTGTTTAATTAATTGAGGGTAGACATTTTTTGTGCTTTAATTGTCAGAGTTAATTAACGTGTCTGTGACACGTGAGTAATTGTGTGCATAACTAATGGTGTTGTGAGAGCTATAGTTGATTACTATTTTGTGTATTTCGTAGCTTTGTGAGCTATTAAATCCAGTACTTAATTTAACTCTTTTATTTATAATTATAAGACCTCTATCCCAAAAGAACTCATGGGAATTGCCCACATATGAAGTTTATGTCTCAAACTTGTAACAGTATGTTCGTTCGTTGGTCTTCTATACATTCCTATACAATTCATCCGACTATGCTGAAACTTTAATGAGTTGTGCGAGCGTCTGAAAAAAAAAAAGTGTATTGCGAGGGGTAAAAAGGGGGGGGGGGTTTCAAAACGTGGTAGAGAGGCAGAACAAATTTCCCAAAAAAATGTATTAGGCATTGCAACGCATTCCAGGACAGCCAATATAATGCATGATTGAAAGTCATTTTAGGAAAGCAAAACTCTATTATCCTAGATGTTGACCATTGTGCTTCCTTAGAGATTAAAATTAGAGCATCAACTATTACGTCCCCGTCCCCCCCCCCCCGTCTTACCCTTCCCAGAGAATTTTAGTTGTGTCCCTGACAGACCTAGAGTCTGATCAACCTTGGAGGGCTGTGTGAGTTTTCGAATAGTTCGAACCTCGTTCTATAGCAGGCTCGTATTCACATGAAATCCCGTCATTATACTGGCCCATGACGGCCGTGTTTCTGTCTAGTACGGCTTGAGTTCACTACACTTGTGGTAGTTCCGCTCCTGTATTCCTCGGTTTTCTGTGCATAGTAAGTGCTCGTTTCAGTAGTAATTTTAGCGGTGAACACAGATTTTTTTTTCTCAGCGAGCTTTTAAAATAATGCGTTTGTTTCTCAAGAACACGCTCCAGCAAAGTAACACATCACTAAAACCAAAACAAAAGGCGCCAGTTAGAGAAAGGCAAAGATTCCACTCCTAGCAATTTACCTCCACCAGAACCTTATCTGAACCCGCGCAGGAACAATCGCCCACGCCCGACCTGTAAAGAATTATTTCGAACTAACGACTATATATGACGAGCAGCTACTGAGACTAAAACGCCGATCAAATCTGGGAACGTGTCGACAAATTAGCGCCTCTATAGCTGGGCCAAATCACGCCCACTATAATTTCAGCGCCACTAACACTATCAGGCCCCAATCAAAGTCACGCCAAGCGCCTACATCAAGGCACGGCTCCCGATAACTTACCACACTCTGGTGTTTGCAGCCAAGGACAGACACTCTTGTTTTTAAATAAACGCTATTAAAGTTTCACACCCAGTAGCCAGCCCTTCGTTAATCGCCTACACACTGTGATAAGGTCAGTCTTGGGTGTTGTGAATTAGAACAGGAGTAGCCTTCGATTACTCAATTCTTCTTCGACTGCTTTCAAAATATTTTACTTTGATATTCTGCCATAATGGTTTTGTAGGCTCAAATATGGAAATGGGACAAGGATTCGTGCTCCCCTCCCCCTCCCCCAAGCCAATTCCTAGGGCGAATGAAATTGTTTCAGAAAATTGGCTGAAAGACTTTAAACCGTTATGATGCTGACTGGAATATTCAGAAAATAGCAAGAATTTACCAGCCTACCTGATAAGCCTACTTTCCTAAACGTAAGTGAAAATTAACCCTGAAATTAAAAATCGTTAACGTAATCTAGGAATATTAATTGATAATATAGATTTAGATGTGTGATACACGATAAATACTACAGATAAGTAGGCTTGCTAAGTAATGTGCGATTAACCAGTTTAATAAATTGGGGAAAATTTTTCTGAGATGTCTTTGTACCATAAAAATAAATTAAAAAAAAAACCGCCGTTTTCAAAATGTTAAATATGGATGAACGAAATATACGTAAGCCACGCCAGATTTGTATGCAGTATATGTGTACCAAGTTTGGTGAAATTATGAAAAAATATACCCTAAGATATGTATTACTATGCTAAAAATATAAAGATGGCCAACATTTTGAAAATATGAAGACAGGATGAACGAATTACCCAAAAGTAAAGTCAACTTTGTATGCAGTATATGTGTATCAAGATTGATGAAATTCTGAAAAAATATTTCCTAAGATTTAAGGATACTATATTGAAACGTAAAAATTGCCATAATTTTTAAGATATGAACACATGATGAACTAAATACCTAACATTCAAGTCAGCTTTCTATGTAGTATATCTTTACCAAGTTCGGTGAAATTCTGAAAAATATTTCCTAAGATATGTGGTACGAAGCTTACAATGTAAAAATGGCCGCCATTGTGATAATATGAACAAAGGATGAACGAAATTCACAATATTCAACTCAGCCTTGTATGCTGTATATGTGTACCAAGTTTGTCGAAGTTCTGAAAAATATTTCCTAAGATATGTAGTACTATGCTAAAAATATAAAAATGGCCGCCATTTTAAAATATTGATACTGAATCAACTAATTACGGAACATTTAAGTAAGCTTTTATGTTGTATATGTGTACCAAGTTTGGTGAAATTCTGAATAATATTTCCTAACATGAGTGATACTATGCTAAAAAACAAACATGGCCGACATTTTGAAATTATGAACACAGGATGAACGAAATACATAAAAGTCAAGTCAGCTTTGTGTGTACCAAGTTCGGTGAAGTTCTGAAAAATATTTTTTTAAGATATGTCATATATGCTAAAAATATAAAAATGTCCTCCATTTTCGTAATATAAACACAGACAAAACGAAATACACAACAGTAAAGCCAGCTTTGTAGGTAGTATATGTGTACCAATACTATTTTTAAAAATACTTTCTAAGAAATGTGATACTTTGCTAAAAAAAAATTACAATAAAAGGCCGCCATTTTGAAAATACGAACACAGGATGAACTAAATACATAATATGCAACTCAGCTTTGCATGTTGGTATATGTGTACCAAGTTTGGTGAAATTTTGAAAAATGTTTACTGTGATACGTGATACTATGCTAAGAACTTAAAAAATTCGCCATTTTTAAATTATGAACACAAGATGAACTAAATACACAATATTCCACTCATTTTGTATTTAATTTATGTGTATCCAGTTTGGTGAAGTTTTGGAAAATATGTTTTAAGATATGTGATACTATGCTATGCTTTCTGAAAATATGAATACAAGATGAACGAAATTCTCATTAATCAACCCAGCTTTGTATGCAGATAATGTGTACTAAGTTTGTTGAAGTTCTGATAAATATTTCCTAAGATATGTAATACTATACTAAAAATATAAAAATTACCGCCATTTAGAAAATATAATTACAGGTTGAACTAACTACACAATATTCAAGTCAGCTTTGTATGTAGTATATGTGTACAACGTTTGGTGAAATTCTGAAAGAAAATATTTCCTAACATATGTGATACTATGCTAAAAAATTATATAAATGGCCGCCATTTCGAAAATATGCAAACAGGATGAATGAAATACACAAATGTCAATTCAGCTTTGTGTACCAAGTTTTACAAAATTCTAAACTACGATTTCTTAAATATCTAGCTTGATTGAAAAATGTTTAAATGGCCTATTTGAAAATAAGAACATGGCGTAAACGAAATAAAAAAAGTGTAGTCAGATAACAAACTAGTGTACGTGTACAAAGTTTGATGGAATTCGGTCCACTGGTTCAACAGAAAGGTGATCTCATTAGCCTACTTTTACCTTCGGAAAGTAGGCTAATAACCTAGTACTGTAACAAATCTACGCTTAGTATTGGGTCCATAATTTATAGCTGTATATAAATACGAAGCTGCGTGCCACTCCAAAAATTATGTTCTAGTTGCGTCATTTAGGCCTACGATTCATAAGCGTTTCTCAGTTACTTGATTTTCGAAATCAGTAATGATTTACTTAAAATTCATGCCTATCACAGCGTAAACGTTGTCATAATGGTTACATTGAAATATAATTTTTTACTCGTACCATAATATTATTCGAATTTAAAACCAACTAAACAATTACTATGTCCTTATATTGCACAAGGGGGGCCGCCGTGGCCGAGAGGTCAGACCTCTCGCCTCCAACCAAGGCAATCCGGGTTCGATTCCCGGCGGGGTCGGTACCCGGATTTTCGCATGTGGGGATCGTGCCGGACGATGCCGCTGGTCGGCGGGTTTTCTCGGGGATATCCCGTTTCCCCCGCCCATTCATTCCGGCACTGCTCCATACTTCCATCATGTCATCCCTATCCAGCGCTAAAGACCTCGCTGTTAAGCGCTGACCAAAAATCTCTCACTCACAAGAAAATGAGTAAAGTGAATCTACGAATAATATGAAATTATTTAAAAGTCATTTGTTTTACATCGTAACGTCGGACACAAGCCACAGTCGAAAAGGCAGTGATAAATTATATTAAGTCAGTGCCCACCATATTTCACTACATGTAATATAATTTCTCCGACAATTTGTATAACATGCATTAAATAATGTTTTAGACACTGACGAGACATAGTTCATAACATTGTATATTTTAACTAAGGAAGTTGGCATGTCTTAGCCAGTACAATCGAGGTGGCACAACGGCAACATGTTGTACCTACTAGTTTTCTGGAGACTGGGGTTATATTCCCAACTCCGGCAATTTGTGATTTTGGTTTTCAAAGTTTTCCTTGAAATCGCACCGGGCGAATGCTGAGATAGTTCCTTATTAACAAAGGTCATGGTCGATTTCTCTCCCAGTTCCTATTATTGTATCAAGCAGTGTGTCATCTCGCTTCCGACGCAAGAATTCACTTACCTGTAAGAGCAGCGGTTGTCTTAAGGTTATAGATCTCTCGCCTCCCACCAAGGCGATCCGGGCTCGATTCCTGTCGGAGTCGGTCCCCAGATTTTCGCATGTGGAAATTCGTACCAGATGATACCGCTGGTCGGCGTGTTTTCTCGGGGATCTCCTGTTTCCCCCGTCCTTCATAAATAATGTCATCTCTCACCAGCGTTGAAGACCTTGAAGTTAAGTGTTGACCAAATTTTCTTCACTCACCCACTTACTTGTAGCCACCTATAGGAAAAGAAAATACTGGCCTCCTTGAAGAATTCTCGTTAAAAACTAAGGCAACGAAGCTATACTTATTTTATGAAAGTTCCGCAGTCAATATTTACACAAAGTCACGTGAAAAGTTCGTCCCCTAGGCCTGGCTTAAGTTTCAGCGTGTTTGAAACAAGCATTTACTTTCATTGTAACACACCTATTGGTAACAGAGATTACAAAAAATGAATGGTAACATTATTTATATATTTTCAGAATATACAAAACTGTTCGTTCAGACTGTCGTATCTTGGGCCACCCACATTTCGTGAAAATATCTGAGCGCATGACAGATTTCTATGTACTGAAGCACACGCCGCCGGCAGTTTCTATTTAACCATTGACCTCATATATTTGTATCAGTCAAGATTGTACCATTCAGAATTTATATATATATTTACTAGCAGGCCCCCGCGGCTTTGCTCGCGACTATTATTCGTAACTGATAATATTTACTTTAACAGAATAATCTCTTTGTACATAAAACAAATGATAATTCAGTCACCAAGTATTAGAATGTTCAAGCGGCTAGTTGAACTAATTCTGCAGCAGGATAAGTAGCTATAGCTGTCCACGCGAAAAGCAGTCTTAAGTTTGACCCTGCCACTAACAGCGACTTCGCCTGGGCCTTATTTATAAAACTGCCAATTTGACGTTGTGGGGTGATTACAGACACCTAAGGTAAGAGGTTAATCGAATGAGAAACATCTGTTTACCCTGTGCACAACCATTGTCGACGGTGCCCTCAATTATATATTTTCAAAATATTCACTTTAACTTTATTGACATTACAAAGTTTCAGAGGGTAAAGGTTTCGCGGAAACGTATTTGGTGCCCCAAACCTGAGATTAGTGAGATGATATATCGTCGGTTTACTGCCAAAAGTGACAAAGTCAAATGAGATAAAATTATAAAAATGCTAGGAATATGTATATGTTGTTCACGAACAATTGCCCAAGTTTAAAGTCTATTTGTCGTTTCGTACTGTTGTGTCACAGTATAGTCACATACCACATTTTTGTTAATATCTACAATTTAATACTGTTTTTAAACGAAATAGCATTTATGAATTAATCACTTTTGGCAGTATACCTACGATATGTCAGCTGATTTTGTAGAGGAACCTAAGTGGAAAGCGAACTGCAATTTTACCCTTTTTAAAGACTACATGTAAATTGCACTAATTCGATCTGCCTTGTAGTTGTTGTGTGTCAGAATTGAACGTTTGCACGCAGTTTTTAACGGAATTCGAGTCCAGAACCTCCCGGAATTTAGACCTGAGTGACAAACAACTGCGTCACGTAACGTCGAAATAATTCATAAAAATAAAATTTAAAAAAAATAAAATAAAATAAAATATCTGTGTCTTTGGCTCATAGAGGTTGTACAACACCACGTCTCGATAGGTTACTGTAGTGAAACTCCTGTATAAGTTGTTTCTCGCTGCTCGTTCCTGCTTTTCGAATCGTCTGCCTTGATTATTGACCAACTAAGTTTTATTGTTAATAATCACGTTTCTTATAAAGAAAAAAAAATTACATACATTTTTTTTTTTTTTTATATATATTTACGTAAGCATCACTCTGACGCGAACAACACCTCAATATCGCTACTGGTTAGATAAATATCGTGGGTTGATGGAAAACAAATTTTGTGCTTTTTCACCTTTTTGGGTGTCGAATTTCGAAATATTTTAAATTTACATCTTAGACGTTTTGTATAAGTATCCAACTGAAGTGTAAATCACATCGCTAGCCCGTTCAGTCGCATCAAAATCGATCATTCACTTATAAAAAAAAAAAAAAAAACCACCCCGGCATAGTATTAAGAAAATCGAATTTCGGAAAATCTGAAAACTGTTTTGCGATAATTTCTGTAATCATCAGCCTGAAGCAAAAATTAATTGTATATCTCGACGGGTTCGATAGATATCGAGGATTTATCTAAAACACGTTCAAGGTCTTTTCACCACTTAAGAGAGTAAATTTCGAAAAACCCTTGAATCACGTTTTAGAATATTTTATTGGCATCTCGTGGACGTAAAAAACACAACATTAGCCCGGTGGGTTCAAGATATATCGACGATTAATTGAAAACGCTTTTCACCACTTTTCACCCCTTTTCACGTCCTTAGGTGGCGAATTTCGAAAATTCCTGAAATAACTTTTTAGGTATTTGAGTAAGCATCAATCCTAAACAAAAATCACGTCGCTATATAAAAAACTATGGGATCGATATATATCGAATGTGAGTCGAAAACTCATATTACCCCATTTTTAACCAGTTTAGGGCCGAATTCGGAAAATATATTTTAATGGTACTTGGGATATTTACAAAAGCACCAATTTAAAGCAAAGAGCACTTCGATATCTCGATTGATTCGATAGATATGGAAGGATATTCGAAAACACATTTCACGTATTTTCACTCCTTTAAACAAAGAATTTCGAAACAATTTTGAGTCCTGCCATAGACATTTATAAAAGTAACCAATGAAAGTTAAAATAACGACGATAGCCAATTGTGTTACAAAGATAAAGATGATTCATTAAAAACACATTTTGCCCCTTTTTACTGCCTGGGGGTCGAATTTCCAAAAAACCTAAAATAACTTTTTGGGTATTTACGTAAGCAATATTTTGAAGTGAATATCAACTCTCTATCCCGAAGGGTTCGATAGATATCGATAGTTGATTGGAAACACATTTAAGGTCTTTTCAGCCCCTTAAAAGTTGAACTTCGAAAAATCCTTAAATTGGCTAATATGCATTTTTACGAGTGTCCTATTAAAGTAAAAATCATCATGATTGGCCGTCGGGTTCGAGCTCTATCGAAATTTCTTCGGAAACACATTTCACCCCTTTTCCCCCCCTTAGAGGTCGAATTTCGAAAAACCCCTTCTTAGTGCTCGCCTAAGACCTGAAGGGAACCCCCACAAATAATTTCACGATTCTAGGTCCAGTGGTTTGAGCTGCAGTTTGATATGTCAGTCAGTCAGTCAGTCAGTCAATCAGTCAGCTTTCATTTTATATATATATATATATATATATATATATATATATATATATATATATATATATATATATATATACTATAGTGAAAATTCGGTTGACGGAAAAATATGTATTATATTTCTAGAATGTGCTATGAAGAAAGTTTAACAGTGTTAACTGACTGTTATATTAATTCAACTTCACTATAAAATCACTGGAATACTTATACTTAACAAAAAGGAATAAGAAGAAAGCATTCATACTGGCATCTATATTCTTAATGTGGAACTATAATCGTTAGCAAGGCAACATCATTATTTATTGTAGCACGCACAGGACAGACGACCAATACAGCTGTCGGCATCAGCAAGATATGGACAGTTAGCGTTCAAGTGTGATACAATTTTGATTTCATAGTTATATGAAATAATGTACGTTTAGTAGACGATACTTCTGAGTACAGTTCCTTCTTACAAAACTATTTTAGCTCTTGTAGTTTTATCATAACGGTGCGTTAAAATAATAATTTGCTTGTTGTGCTGCCATGCAAATAGTGAAAAGAAAATGACTTACATAAGTGAAATAATTCACAGTGTAATAGTATGCCAAGAACTATGTAATAAAACATTTTTAAAAAGAACATATGTGAAATATTTTTATGTTTAAAAAAAATTTTTTTTTTTACTCTAAAGCTTACGTTGTTGGTTGTTAAATGATTTTGCATAGCTCATGGGATATGAGTTCACCATGAATTATTTCATTTTAGATTGTCAATTGGTTATCACTATTTGCATGGCATCGTAACACGCAAATTTTGACTTTGGCAAGCCGTTATGAGAAATCTATGAGAGCTAAAATTGTAATGTAAAAGGAAACTGTACTCATAAGTATCGTCTGCAAAACTAACACTATTTCATAAAAATATAAAATTATGATTACATTGGCCTTGAACACCCTTAAATGTCAGTAACGACAGGAGATTTCTCGTGTGCAGAGCCTGGCCAACGAAACTAACACAAAGTTAGCTTGTAAAAGTACCGTACTCGTGTAGGAGAACAGTTAGCACAGTGTGGTACAGAAGCATAAACGTTTGTCATCAACGAGCGTGACGACACGCGGACAGCCGGAGGAATGCCGAAAGGAACGCCATCAGGAAGGCAGCAAATTTCGGCACATTGGCCAGGAGGGAGGGGGTAAGGTGGCCCAGGACCGTGGTTGGCACCACTGCGACAAAGGGAGCCGCCCCGCTGGCCGAAGCGCCTGCGCACGCCCGGCATATTCTTCCGCATTGCTGGCGGGGTGGCGAACCTGGGGCATGGCCACGCCCGCCGCCTCCTTCCCCCTCCTACCCTCACCATCCATGCAACTCCGCCCCCGCGCAGGGCAACAAGCGCGCGATCAATCAAACTGGCCGGTAACTGAACCCAGGACCGACTCTCGACCAGCTGAGCATCCGCGCCACTGCAGCGAGGGCGGTAGCGCCACAGAATGGTTACCGGCATACAGAAGCAGAAGAGTGTAGAGATGCCATGCCAGATATAAGATTTCACATGGGTTTGACCACAGCTGTCTCTAGCACGGCCGTAGAAGAACAGGTCTGGACACTCGCCTGGAAACTTGACACTCTTGTTGTTTGGCTGCAGTTCACCAAGTTGCCGATAATGCTATACATTTTTGGCGCTGCAATCCTTGCGGTCGAGCTCAAACTCCGCCCACTTCCCTCCCATTAAGATAAACAATTTATCAAAACGTAGTTTTTATCAATTTATGAAATTCTCCTTTCGCTCACAATTTTAAAGCATGACTCCACGGATCTTTATTTACTTTATAATGTTAACAATGGAAAAAAGTGGGCGGAGTTTGAGTCCGACCGCCCGGATTACAACGCCAAAAAGTGTGACATTCTCGGTAAATTGACGAATACAGTCAAACAACAAGGAGGTCAAGCAAAATACATTGGTAAATAGGCGAGTGTCCAGACCTGTTCTTCTACGACCGTGGTCTAGTGTAAACCGTGGGCCTCCAATGTGGCAACTCTGCAAACACGAGTCATGTTACTACGAGAGATCAAACGTAACGCTACGAGCAGTACCATCGCGCAGTGCAGATGGCCGGAATGGTGACAGAAGTGTATTTCTCGTATGCGTGGCAAAGAAGACGCGAGTTTGTTTTTATTTTCAAGGGCTCTTGTGGATGTGATTCAGTGTGTAGTTTACATATAGAAAACAAAAAGTTATACGACGATGAACTATTTAATGTAAAACATTATTCGTTACAGTGTGTATCAGAAGTGACGCAAGATAATGTCGCGTATAAGAACGTGTGTCTATAAAATATTTTGGCTTTGCTGAAAATATAATTTGCAAGTAAAAATTAAAACGTTTTTGACAAACTGCAAAACTGATTACAATTCGTGCCACCAAAACTGTCCGTTCAGAATTCTTATAGGTTAGTTCATGTTGTTGTTATAACATGAACGTATCGTTATTCCAAGTAGTTTGTATAAAAAAATATAAGGATTTATAATTTACACATAACAAATATTGACGAAACCTTTCTGCAAACTAGCTTCAGAAGATTTTTATAACAATTTTGCAGAAAAGTATAAACCATTAAAAAATAAACATTAACAAAAACAATTACTTTTAAAAATAACTGTATGCTAAATGTATATTTTTAACGTATACTACTACAGTGACATGTCTACGACTTTATCATTTCAACAATATTAGAATCCAGTAAATGGTCGAGGCCTGTTATATTTTAATTTTTTTATCAGCGATAATGAATACGTGTTTAACTACAATAAGTACAAAAATTGGAAAATAAGATACAAAGAGTTTAGTTTATACAACATTAGTTTAGATAATACTGAACACAATTAGTTTGGTAGAAGTTAAGATGTGAATAAATGGCAATACTCGAAACGATATTTTTACAGGTGTTACCTCTTGACAGCGTGTATTTACAATCACGTAGAATAATATTTTTAGTAAAACTCTTTTTATTTTTACTACGGAGAACATTGCTTTGTCTCCTAGCACTTATTTGTCGACATTAAATTGCTTCGCTACGTACGTATACAATGGAACGTCTGCAGTCGGTATCACCATTCCGAAGGTTCAGAAGTTCATCACTAGATGTCAGCCACTTTGCTTTGCACCTCCCGTAGCATAGTGCAACGCAGTTTCCTTGTGGCTTTGACTACCTGATTTGTCTGTCTGCCCTACATACCGAAGAATCATGGAAAGACACAGTCGTGATAGAGCGCGAATCTTTGGTAATTATAGAGACACCCAGAAATTTCGCGGATTCATTTGAATACATGTTAGATTATCAAAATACATTCGTGTGAATCACTACGACGAATGAAAGTATAGCTCAATGTGTTGCAAGGTAACTAGTTTTGTAAATAGTCATTGAATAATGTTATTGACTGCAGATACCCTCATTTCTATCCTGTTAGCATTTGCGAAAGTGTCACAAACTAATTTGTATCCTCTATGGCTTGAGACCTGAAAAATTCGCGCTTTCTTTTAGGCGCAAGCTAGAGTTCCAGCAACAACATGTCTGTATCACGTTCATAATTGGCCGTTGACTTACTCGACACTTCCTGTAAATAGCTGAGCCAATAATAAAACTGTAACTGAACACAGGCCAATCTCACTGTGTCAGCGAGCAGCTAGTAAACGACTGCTGTCTGCACGATTTCACATATATTCTTGGAAGCAAGCTTACAGGTCAGTGAACCCGCGAATTTTTCCTGTCTCTATTATGGCGATACGTTACCAAGGAAACTTGTTTACATTTGTGAATAATCTGTTCGTGACATTTGACTAGTGTTGTTTCGCAGTTGTAACCATAGCAGGATATCCATTTCGTAAGCAGGCCGATATGATGTTTGTGTACGGTCGCGCGAATGGTAATAGACGTGAGGCTGCACGGTCGTATCAGATGGCATTTCCTGACCGAAAGCAGCCTTATCACCTGCAACGCGTGCAGGGTCTTTCTCCTTTTGATTACCCACCGAGGCTGAACTTTTGCCAGTGGTTTGTTGCAAAAACTGCCAATCCGTTCACTGCACCTTCTGTCTTGTTTACAGATGAGTAGAGCCACGATTTTATGGCGAAAAGATTTTTGCAACATTTGGTTTCGATGCGTCATGTGCACACCTGCAGCTCTGCTACATCGTCTGTGGTTGGATGATTTTACTCTCACTGGCCTTGGCAAATTATAGACGTACATACTCACAATAATCTTATTCTGTTTGGTGCAGTCAAATGAGAAACGTGTCTGAACATAGACACGCTGCCAATAACCTTGAAACAGAACTGCCGATGTGCACGTGAGTCACTGAAACAAAGTGGGGCAAAAATCTTTTCGCGACAAAATCGTGGCCCTACAGATGAGGCAACCTTAGGAAGGAATGGGGGCAACTAATTTTCATATCCTACATTTGTGGGTAGATGAAAATCGTCGTGATACCGTTGAGGCTAGACACCAACATCAGTTTAAGATTAATATGTGGGCTGAAATTGTAGGTGATTGTATAATTGGACCATATATGTTCTTCCAGCACGACTTAACAGGCGCTGTCTACAAGGACTTTAACCAGAGAATATGTTCCAGGATTGCTAGAGAATGTGTCCTTACTAATAAAAAGAAACGTGTGGTTTATGCACGACGGTGCACCAGCACATTTCAGCCACGTTGTTCAAGATGCATTGAACGATATCTTCCAGGACAGATGGCTAGGTAGAGGTGGACCAGTTCCATGGACTGCACGTTCCCCCGACCTGAGTCCTTTAGATTTTGATCTGAGGGGCCACCTCAAACAATTAGTTTATACAGCAAACATTCCCAATGCAGATACGTGTCATGGGCCCCTGTGAATCAGTACGACACCATATGGGAGTTTTTGAAAGGGAGCGACTGTGCATGATCCGATGTGTGCATTTGTGTGTGGAAGGAAGAGGATGTCATTTCGAACATTTACTGTGACTTTCTGAGTTTATGACACTTTCACCAATGCTAAGAGGATAGAAATGAGGGCATCTGCAATCAATAACATTATTCAATGACTGTTTGCAAAACTAATTACCTTGCAACACATTGAACTAAACTTTCATTAATAACTCAAGATCAAATGGTTTTCGGACATATGTTTATATGAATGTATTTTATTTTTGTGTAAGGAACCTACACCCGAAATTTGTAAAATTATTTCAGAAACATCCTGCATATACAGGATGAGTCAGGACGGAGTGTGTTAATTTCGTGTGGTGATAGATCACAAAAAAACTATGTCGAAATTGTGTTTTAAATTTGTCCCTAAAATGAAAATTGTGGGAGTAATGCTACCCTGAAAATTGAACTTTCAAATTACACTTTAATGAAAATTTCAAAAACTGCTTAGTATTAAATAACAAAATGTTGTACAGTTTCTTATAAATGACGTCACTTCATTCTCAGTAATTTAGTTTGGTGATGTCATTGGCCCATCGTTGTTTAAATGGGGCACGACACTTTCTCCTGCTTCTAACTTCGGAACACTCCACTGTAATTAATGTTCTACAGAATATTAAACAGGCACGGAAGATTAATAAAAAAAAGTCGTCTTGTTAAAAATCGTTAGTAACCGTTTTCGCGAAAATCGTACGTAAAATTAATGTATTTTTTGCTGACACCTGAAACGCATACAGCCGTTGCGTTGCAACTTCCTTGTAAGGCATGTAACCGAACTAAGAGGCGTGTTGAAATAATATTGTTGGGACGTTTTCATCATACATGATATGTTACACGGATCGCGTAAAATACACGGATGGTGTAAAAGTAGGTGCATAGTACTGTAAAACAATTGAGCTATGTGGGCAAGGAAACTGAGCTATTGAAAAAACCACAAGTTTATGGCAATATTCACCAAGTTTTACAAGTTTTGCAAAACAGTTCATATAGGTAACCCCTCTTATAATTGAACGTAAATCGTATTAGTACAATGAATACGTTCTACTCACTACACAAAGCAAGTACCCCACGCAGTGATACAAAACACTTTCTTAGTAATATTACAAAACGTGTCAGTTGGTATGACAGTGAATTGTCACTAGTAACAATGTGGCAAAATAAGACTACAGTTAGTCCCCTCTTGCGCACCACAGATATCATACTACTAATGTTCTGACCTGCATATTACGGTTTCAGGTTAAAATACCGAGGAGTCCAAACATGATTCTATGTTTACTTAACATAACATAAAATAATACCTGGACGTGAAGCGCAAGATTTCGCAGTGCAGTGTTGCCACATTGTGTATGTAAAATGTCGTCTTAGAACATATTGCTATTTATATTTTCACCTTCAATTTAACCCACGATTCGCGTGGTGTGCTTATTATGTGTTTGTTTACGGCTATCCTGTATATATATATATATATATATATATATATATATATATATATAAAATACATATATGTGCGTGTACACACATATACATCACGTACGCATACATACATACATACAAAACGCGGACGATTCTAAAACTTACATACCAATACTACCAAAATTTCAGTAGTCGCAGACATTTGCGTCATTGTCCAATTGAATTTAATGTCACAAATTAAACATTCATGCAAAGAAGGCAACTAGTATTTTTACTTTAATTAATTCCAGTTTTCTGTCGACCTTCGGTAGCTCAGTTGGTAGAGCGGTGGACTGTAGAACAAAATGTTGAAATCCATAGGTCGCTGGTTCAAATCCGGCCCGAAGGAACGCAAAATTTTATATATTCGCTTCATGTTCATTGTCTTGTTTCTAAATAGAATTTATAAGCAATTTTTTTCCCCGTTCCAGCGGACCTCATAACTTATTTGAAAATCTGTTTAAATTTTAATTAAAGTTCTACTGTTTGCTTAGCAATCTTCATCGTTATATCGTTGTGTAAATAACAATAAACACCAGAGTGAAGAAGATAACTACTAATGGAGCATATTTGATACAGAAACCAATTTTGAACTGTTCTAAGTTAACACAATCAATACCACAATGAGAAGCTTTGCACTATAAAATTCAGCGATGCATCTGCCTGTGTGGCCAGCTCTAGTTGGCACTTTGAATAGAGGCTTTGTCAGACCCTGTGAGTCCCATGCCGTCTGTCTAGATGTAATAATAATTGTGACGTACTTACACCATCGATGAATATAGGCTTTTTACGTTAAATGAAGAAATGTTAAGACAATATTTCTTCAGACACCTCGTAAACAAATAAAGGCAATACTAAACGATAGCTATTTTATATATATATATATATATATATATATATATATATCACACAAACACCACATTTATTTATTTACCCAACGTGACCTAATTAATCCCCCCCCTCACTTACATTAGTTTAGTGGCGGAATTAAGGGGCTGAACCCCCCTCCCCAAATCGTGTTCAACATTATGTAGCCACAGTATGTCAAGTCGGAAAACTGGAGATTGTTCTATGATAATCCAAGTACATTTAATGTGTCCTACTTGTACGCATGTTATTTTAATGTTCTGTAACAGCAAACAACACACTTCTGAGACGGCTGGTATTTTTTACAATCAATAAAGTCACGTAAGCCTCCCCCCTTACCCTCAAATACGTTTCTAAATCCGTCACTGCTTACGATGAGTTACCGTTATGCGAGGTTGATTTGAAACTCCATGTGTATCTTTACACTACCAGATTAATTTCGGTTCATATGAAAATTCCAGTATTCCCTTCACCTTAAAGAACCATTTATTACTGAAACTATAAAACGTGAAGACTTTATCAGTTTAGGATACTGCAGACCTTTACTTACAACAAACAAACTTGGTGCAATGTTACTCGAAAATTGTACAAAGTAGCCACAATTTACAACAGTGTATATAATGTATTCCGTGTTTGCATGGTTGTCATATCGCGTGAAGCAGTTTCCTATTAGATATTAGAGACATAGGCGTTTTCGGTTAGTAATAATAAAAAAAGAGTGAATGCGGAGGGTACCCGAAGGCAGGGTTTGGTACCCGAAGGCAGGGTTTCGTACCCGAGAACAGATTTTTGAATGGACGCCCGTAAGCATCTGTATATCCTGATGGATGACATGAATTGAAGCTCTACAATGGAGAAGTGATGGAATGAGAAAGGCGGGAGAATGGGGAGATTCCCGATAAAACCCGCCGACTAACGGCAATGTTTTTCGGTTAGTTATTGGTAGCGTCCCGAAAATTTTGCGTTTTCATTTTAGTACAAGCATGATTTCAAACGCAAAAACATATTTGCCATATGTTCAATCGTATCCCGGTTTATCAGACACGCCGTGGGTAACATGAAACCAGAGACAACCCTGCGATAAAACAAGATCTAACACACGTTCGACTGTGGAGTTTAGCTTGGAGGTCATTGAACTCGCGACCTTTCTCTATCCCTAGTTCATAGACTTACCGGCTGGCCTTCACAGCATATGTACAATCTGCGCCACAGTTCCGTATTTATAGGCTGCTGCTCCAGTGAGTGGCGAGTTGTACACATGACCAGACAGATCGTTCGTTAGTGAGTTCATCCATTGGTTCTGAACAGGAACGCCGGAACGAAATTTTGAGTTGGGGAGGGGGCGGGGAACTCATATATGTTGCGAATATACACGTACGTAAAAAAAAAGCGGAGGATCTGGGGGTACTGTCCCGGAAAAGTTTGAATTTTAAGATACGAGTTTGAATTTTAAGATAAAAAATGGTGTAATTTAGATGTTTCTGAACGTAAATATTGAGTATTAAGAAGCCATAATCACAAAGAAAAAAATTTCAAATTAGGTTACAATTGTGTTGCATATACCCTAAAAATGTGGGGGAGGGGGGTGGCAAAACATATACTTTTCCCCCACACACAAATGAGTTGAGGGGAGGGGGGGGGCAACAGCCACTGCTGCCTCCGCGGCTCCGGTGCCACTAGTCCTGAATCCTCACGGACAAGCTTCATGAGCAGCAACACTATCAGGAATGTATCTCACATGTACATGAGTTAGATGTGTAACATGTCCTCAATTTAAAACGCGAAATTTCTGGATCTCTAGCAACAGGATACACGAGGTCCTAGACACAGATATTCTGCCTGATTAATTACTGCTAGGCGAGGATAGTTTCCTTCCTGTCGTACCTCGTGCTGGTGATCGTACCGGTAAGGACTCTGGTTCGATCCCTTGCTCCGGTCATCTTGATTTCGGTTTCCGTAGTTTCTACCAAGTACAGACTATTTGATCCCGTAGCAAAAAACTGAGTTATTCATATAGAAAATTATGGGATGAAGAATGTTATAATACATAGTAAGCCCCAGAGGCCGATGCAATCACAAAATTACTAATTTTGTCAGAATCAATATAACTGAGCCTTCTAATCGTTGTACCAGTTCTCGGAAAGTGGGTTCGCACAGACAGTTGAGTCGTACAGCTAAAAAATTACGGACACTGATTCTTCGCGGGAAAAGGTGACTGATCGCTGACTTCAATGTAACATGAAGCCTACATATCTGACGTTCTCCAGTACCAGTTGTTATTGACGTGTCCCCATATCGCTGGGCTAATAGTGACTCTGGTTCGCCGCTACTGAATATTCATAACCATTGCAAAATACGATGGCCCGAAAGAATCTTGCGATTTGTCACTATCTCCGCTCATGACGTGAGCAGCAGTTTTCGCTCAATGGTATCACTCCGCGTGGAAAGTTTTAGCGAACATATTCGAGGTCGCAGAATTCTGCCAGCTGTGGCCGTGGTGTGCGCAAGTGACGGGCGCGGAACTGCGCACGAGTCCAGAGGTGCAAGGACGTGGAACACAGCTCGAGAGGAAATGTTAACTGCCTCGTTTGTCTGCGTACAGCCTGACATTCACTCCGCTGACGACGAGCAAGGCACAGTCGTTGGTTTGCGGGGCTGACAGCAACAAGGCAATGATTTCAATTAGCAGCCGCTGGAGCCCGACAACAACTGCGCTGTTACCGTCGTTGGCATTGCCTTCGTAGACCAAACTCAAGATATATTTGGACCTCCGCTTTTTCTTCGTTTGCGGCACGAAATCACGGGAAGTCGATACGTCAACTAGAATGCATGCGTTTTACACCCCTTCGCCTCTAAGCACAGAGGACTGCACTAGCGTGCAGTGTTTTCGTATGAAGTGTTTTACAGTACTGCTTTAATCAGTGACCATGTTATTTGGTTTGTAGAAAGTTTGTGTCAGAGTCCAATGTGAGTCCCTATATATATATATATATATATATATATATATATATATATATATATATATATATAATTTATTATTATTTATTTATTATACCGATTTTTTGTGCCACTCAACAGCCGAGGCCAATAACAGAGTGACACATACAAAAAAACATATAACATTACAAATGACATACAAAAAACACAAAACATTTCAAACGACATACAAAATGGGATTATTACACAAGCAACAGTAACACAAACACATAGACCGACAATACTAACACAAAAAAAACACAGGACGAGGAAAGACATTAACAAAAAGAGGGGGCAATGTACCCCGATAATTATCTATAAGCAACCTAGGTCGAGTGTAACTGTTTGTAAAGAAAAACAGATTCAACTTTTATAATGTCTTGCTAAATTTTGGAATGTGATTTTCCATTTTCCTTCCAATGAAGGGATCAAACTCACTAAATGATTTATTATACATTAGAACACACCGTTTAACTAGGTCCATTTCTTTATTAGTTGTACCAAAAGTGTGTGTGTGTATATATATATATATATATATATATATATATATATATATATATTACAACAGTTTCGTCTGGTATTTTTCAGGCAACAACAATGTAAAAATTATATTATTACCACTTTTATGTTTCTAACGCACGGACGATTTTTTTTAAACGTAGATATATTGTTTGAAGTATTTCTTCTATACGTAGATAAACGCATTGGAAACAAGTAAATTTGTGATACGTTAAAAAAAATTCGTACCACGCTACAGCACAGCTCATGCTCCGTGTTCTACTATATCTTTTGCTATATTTAAAACCAACACTTAACGTACGTAGGCTACGTATAAAAGTAGAAACACTGTGTGTACATGCAAGCACTCGCATAATCACGTGTGTGCGTACGTGCGGTTCGTGCCTGAGTTGGTCGGCTATTGTACTACTTACGAACGAACGCTAAGTGGTGGTTGTGAATCCTTGTTTTAATAGTCGTAATAACGCAGACTTCCTATTTTTTTTTTTACATTTTTAAATACATCCTTTTTTTTTTTGTCGTACATTGTTATAGTTATTTTGTGTCAAAACTTCTGATGTGCCACAATTTGTTGCAGACATTTTATGCTATAAAAAACTTTTGTTCACATCTGGATTCTACGGTGTTCTGAATCCAATCCCAAAAACTTTATGTAGGTACGTACACAAAGTGTGTTTGTGAATCTAGCTTTACGTGTTACTGCCACTAAGCACAGAATATTAAAGAATGCAGGGCCGCAGTAGTGTAGTGGTCAGATCAATCGAACATTATTACGAACGGCGATTCGGGTTGGATTCCCGGTGGTGTCATTTCTGATTTCCGTACGTGGGGTACGGGGCGGTGGATTTTTTTCGGTTCACTCCAGTTTCCCCGTCTTCTCACTCCACTACTGCTCCATACTCACTTCTCTTCATCCTCACCAGAGCTAAAAACCTCGATATTAAGGACTCCGCCTAACCATCATACAGCCACGCATTTTATATGGGGGATCAGTGGGTAGAGCCACTGGTTTTTGTTGAAAGTAATTTTCCACCATCTTGTTTTAATGCCTCTTGTGTACATCTGCAGCTCTACTTCGTGGTCAGCGATAGTTGTTTTAACTCCCAGCGTCTTGGCACAGAATATTTAGGGACCCAGAAGTGAAATGCATGGTAGAACGGCAAACTCAGTTACACACGCCAGCAAAATGGTGTTCCTGGCCTGCAACATGGCGGTAACACCTACCGCCAATGAGCGTAAGGCGGCTGCCCTGATAGCCGGCAGCCAGGCCAATAGGAAACCTGCAGTAACATGCAGGAGCCAAACAAACACGGGACTGGTATCAACAGATTCGAACAGCAAATAAACGGCGTAGTTCGCCCACATCAAATGAGCCGCCACGTGATTTCACGTCTGTATTACTATTTAGTCTGTGGTCTTGGCGTGGAATATTTAGGAATACAGAAGTGAAATAGCCGGTAGGACGGCGAGCTTAGTCACACACACCAGCAAAACGGCTTCCCTGGCCAGCAAGATTGCGGAAACGCCTACGGCCAATCATTGTAAGGCAATTGCAATACTAGCCGGCAGCCAGGCCAGTAATAAATCTGCCGTATCATGCATGAGCCAAACATACACGGGGCTGATATAAACAACCTCAAGCAGCCAATAAGCGGCGTAGTTCGCCCGTATCAAATGAGACGCCACGTCATTTCACGTCTGTATTACTATTTAGTCCGTGCCTTAGCCTCTCATACGTACTATACTCTATCCATTCTAAGGTTGCAGCTAATTCATTCAAGTGAATGACAAAATAAATTTTTGTACAGCATAAATTTCATTTGGAATATTAAAAAATACAAGGAAATTGTGTTGTAGCACAATCACAATGTGAAGAATCAAGATATTATTTAAATCCTTTGATTAATTTCGCTAGCAATTTGTATTTCTGCTGCAACCTTAGAGTGGACAGAGTATAGTGTAGCTGACGTCATACCACGTGTTTAATGGGAGCCTTGCAGCTAACTTGTGAGTGGCCGCATTACGTTATGGTTAGAGATGATGGTTTATCGCGGGGAAACTTAACTGTTTGCTCGGTTTCAACTTATGTTCAGCTTATCAAATATTACTGGCTTTCTCTTGTACATGGAGCTGTTGTCCTATTTCACTGAGCCAGTAAGAATCCCGCTATTGTAATATTTGACGCCTATTATTTGTCTGCAGACTGCTATGTTGTTTCAGACGTACATTACCCAATCATACATGTTGCAAGAAACTACAGCGTTCTCTACGTTATGTTGGCCCAAAATTTTTCGCGATATACCATAATTAGAGCCACGATTTTGTCGCGAAAAGATTTTTGCCCCACTTTGTTTCAGCGTCTCCTGTGCACATCGGCTGGTCTGCTTCATGATTATTGGCAGCGTGTCTTTGTTCAGACACATCTCTCATTTGACTGCACCAATCATAATAACATTATTGTGACTCCGTACGTCTGTGATTTGCCAAGGCAAGTGAGAGTAAAATTATCCAATCACAGACGATGTAGCAGATCTGTAGATGTGCACATAACACATTGGAACCAAATGTTGCAAAAATCTTTTCTCCATAAAATCGTGGCTCTAACCATAATCTCTATTTATGATAAACCCAGTTATAACTGGTTTCTGGTTTCTGCTGCGTGCACCGAGATCGTACAGTACAGAGCAAACGCCAGCTTACCTTGTAACTACTCACCACACGACACTGAACGTAGCTCTGTTTAGTGGTCGATGATAGGATGCTTTTGACTCCCAGTGGCTTGGGGTTCTAAAGTGACGCCTCTGCACGAAAACATGCTGCCAGTAACCATGAAGGAGAGCTGAAGACATCCACGTAAGGCATTGAAACAAAGTGACGCTAAAACATTCGCGAATACTACTTGCTTCTAGCGATAGGGGTAAACATAATTTTGGTACTAACGTAACAAAAATTTGGTACTATATGAAGGAAAAATTATCAACAAATTGAGTGATAAAAACTTACTTTTATTCGTTATGGATTACTTTGTATTTATCTTTTTTAAATTATACTTGGTCGATGACTAATCTGCTGATAATTCACATAAAAACCACTTATAATGTAATAAAAAACGTAACAATTGTTTTACATTATATAAACACTGCCGCAGTTTGTTTATTTATGCAGCCGTTATAGACATATTCACGTTTCGAAAAATACGCAACACAACTTCGCTATACACGTCCAACAAAGTCACATTGACATAACATAAACCCGGATGTCTATTGGTCAAATAATATGTCAACATACAAGGTTTTCTATTGGCCTGGCTGCCGTCTAGCAGGGCAGCCGCCTTACGTTATACTCTGTCCACTCTAAGGTTGCAGCAGAAATAAAACTTTCTAACGAAATAAATCAAAGCAATTGAATTATATCTTGATTCCTCACATTGTTATTGTGCCGTAACACAGTTACCTTGCATTTTTTTTTTTTTTTTCAATATTACAAATGAAATTTACGCTGTGCAAAACATTTATTGTCCTTCACTTAAATGAATTAGCTGCAATCTTAGAATGGATAGAGTATAATTGGCGTTAGGGGTTCCCGCCCTTGTCGTTGGCAAGCGATGACATTTTGCTGGTTGTGTGACAACGTTTGCCGTACTACCGGTTATTTCACTTCTGCATTCCTAAATGTTCTAGGTGTAAGCACAGAACCTAGGCCGTTGAACTGCCCGCAGAGGTCGTGTAGTGCATTGTTGACAACGTGCATGTTCGGCTTAGGAGACGGGGACAGCCGGTATTTATTTGGCAGCATGTCCACGCGAACCACGTCGCATCAGACGTGTCAGGGAATGTTCATGAAGATAACGGCCCTCGCAAAATGCAGTTTTGGCGCAGTGAGTCCACCCACCGCTAACGGCCACCGTGACTCGACTGGCAGCCAGAGGACGCGGGATTTTCGCTAGCTGGCCTAACGGTTAAAGATTCCACCCTTCAGGCTTGCCTTCCGAGAATTTAAATGGGTATTCTGTGTTAAAGAAATTCCTTTTGTAAAATACGCTGAGAGACAAAAATTAGTCTACTCGATATTTCTTATGAAATATTACATAAAGTAACACCTTTATTTCGCGATTAGATTTGTGCACCAGTTAGTTTCTTTGTCTTTCGAGCAAATCTGTACATATGCTTTGTGGTTATTAGCAGCGTGTCGTTGTGTAGACACGTCACATATTTGACTGAGCAAGAGTACTGCAACAGCACGCAACTGTAATTAGCGAGCAGGTAGAACCACAAGGCATTGAGAGATAAAAATTCCACTACCTGACCACGAGGCAAAGCTGTATGATTGCTCGTATGGCATTAAAACAAAGTGGTGCAAAAATCTTGCCGCGAAAATTAGGAGTCCCTACTGACAAGTCCTGTGGTTTTAACCGCAAAATCACTGTCGTGAATTGTCATAACTACCTTATTCTGATTGGCACAGTCAAATTAGAGTCGTTTCTGCACAAAGACAAGCTGCCAGTAACCACGAATGAGAGGTACAGATGTGCACGAAAGATAGGACCTATCAAAACCAACTTATACAAAACTCTTTTCGGGAAAAGCAAGTGCTCCTGACTTCACATAGCCTAAAGGTTTTTGGAAACGCTTAATTTTCACACACACTCACACACACACATATATATTTTTGTCAAAATATAATTTTAGCGGGAAATTTTATGTTTTATGTATTTAATATAAAACTATTTAAGGTTTTTTCGTTGTGCAATATTCCACAACAATTTTCAAGTAGAATAGGCCTACATTTGGTTTAAAACGTTTTCAGTATCTCCACTTAATCTCTGTCGCTGCAAGCCTGGAAGGCTCCTGGCTGGACGTATTTTGCAAGTCCGAAGTCCTGAAGTGCGGAAACTCTAAGGACGATACTAACACGCGCATCCTGCCTCATCATAGCCTCTAACCACAAGTCACAGAACTAGTGTGCTCCCTTCTCGCAGGTAGCTCGCTTTTATCACACATTCAGAAGTGACCTAATTCTATGACGTAACATAAAAATTAAGGTATATAGTACACGCCTATCCTTGTTTGAAAAGCGGACATCACTGCGACACTTTTGAAGCACTGCTATCTGTTCATGCCGTTACATTAATCTTACAAGATAATTAGTTGGTATTTTCAGGTCAGAGACGTACACTTTTATCCGTTCATTAGCCCTGGATACACTAAACTTAAGGATAGTAACATTTATCTAGTCACCTGACCTGACCACTTACATGTGTTCTTGAGACTCAACTGTTGTTCTTCTGCAGATGCTCCTGCGAGTAGCGTGGTTTCACCCCAGACTTGGTAGCACGGGATTGCGTCTTTGAAAACACTCACGGACTCACACACTACCTTGTTGGAAACCAAGTAGGTCGTTATACCTTCTAATTTTCCGGGTCAACACTATACGTGCGAAAATCTACTTTAAGTAATTAATTCACTGAGGGAGAAAAAATTAAAAATCTTAGATACCATAACTCTGTTAATATGACACCAATCCAGCTTGGTTGTTTGTAATATCCAGATTCTTTCTACTACAATCTGTTCTACAAAAGAAACACAGCTCACTCCTCCTTCTACAGAACGCAATGTTACTTAGGCTATATAGGATATTCTGTTACTACAGAATGAAATGTTACAGAAACAATTATAATGCTACCGACAACCAAACTGGTTTGTTGTCCCTATATTAACATGTTGTTGATACCTACAACAATGCTTATTCTTAGTACTGGGGTTGTGATACACAACTTGTCTGCCAGTGTTCGAGGTAAAACGAGCATGCAACAGAGTAAAGGCTAGTCTGAAATTACATTATGTTCAAAACACAATTAAAACTACAAAGAAAATATAACACTACACTGATTTTTTAAACATTTTATTTTTTTTTTCTACGAGAAAAATTTTTGCGGGATGTGGCTTTGTTTATGGAACATGCTGGTATTCGCCATTTTACGTGTTCATTATTTTCCAGTTAAAATATTACCAGAGATACGTGGATTTATCTGGCAGCAGCATAGATATCTAAGCCCTATATATGCACCGACCACAGTTGACTGACGAGTATCTGTTGGCTTTTAACCGTACACTGAAAACGAGCTTATTGGTCACCACATACAATTTTGTCGTTAAGGACATTACCAAATTTTTTTGTGGTGACCACAACAATTTTTAGCTGCCCCCAATAAAGTTTTGCAGTGACTACAAAACAATGTTTGTAACTATAGTACTAAAATGTTTGGTGAGGTCCATAATGACAAAACATTTTGGGGACACTACGAATGTGTACAAGCGTTAAGCCCTGCGAATTATTTCCTTATTTACTACCGGCTTTCTGAAGCTAAATGTATGTCAAAACAGCCGTTGTCCAATCACAGCAGTGACATCGAAGTAAACGTTTTTGGAGTTCAACCTGAAATTCAGATAATTCTACTTATTGAAAACTCTGGAGGACCCTAAGTAAAGTACTTACATATCCGCAGAGTTCTCCAGTTCGTGTAAAATTCACTGTTCTCTAATTCAAGTGTAGGAGCAGTGTAGTCTACTTACATATAAATCCAATAAATCAGTCCGTAAAAATATTTCGTTACAATCGATTTGGCGTACAAGGTCTATTAAAGTGAAGTCATTGCTACACGAGAACAAATCGGCCATCAATTATCTGAACTCATTTTAAAGAAATAAATGTTGTTTTCGGCACGAACGACGTCTGTGAAATATACCCGAATCCCTCGTATAATTTACGCTTTTCCTCAGGATCTGACCTTGTCAAGTCTGCTAATAATGAATCTCACGAATCCTAAGCACGAAGGAGCCGCAGAGAAATACATGACTTCCAGTTACCTAAAGATCTGGAGGTCATGCGGTTCAAGGGTCTGCATCGTCCTTCCTTACCTTTCCCAACTTGTGCTGCCAGGCGTTCGAATCCGGTTTGAATTTACCATAAATAATAAACTTGTTCTCTTGATCGATAATACCGCAAGTACGATGACTGAACAGTTTTGACTCTGCGAGGTGAACCTTCTCAGATACTGTCCGAAGTTGCCAACACAAATTTACCGATATTGCCTACCCCAATACCGATACTGACTTGAGAACGAAAAATAACTTTGTAGCAGGCTTCAGAATATTAAATACTTTATTTTTTCAACATTCCGTGGAAGAAAATGCTGACTGTCGTTAGTTTATTTTCTTCATTCTAGGCTTAAGTATTAAGATAAATAAAAGTCTAGGTGCTACATACTACGATTTAAACCTATGCGGGCATGTGATGAAGGTAACAGTTTACTTTTTGCCTTAAGAGGGCGTGATACATAATTCAACGCTAAAAGCATTAATCTATAACTGTGGATTTCTTGAAGCCAATTTGCGAAAAGTAAACAATAGCAATCCTAGACATTTTGCCAACGTTTTAATCAAAATTGTTTCCAGTGTTACGAACTTCTGAGGCACAATCTCTGACGCCGGAACCTAGTGCATTTAACTGCGGCGCAAGAGATCACGCGTAATGAATTAGTCATTCTGGATAAATATTTACTCATAAAGTTGGCAAATACCATTACCTAGGATTGTCATTGAGTATTTTATCCATTTCGAAAAAAGCGAACAAATCAATTCATATTTTCAGCGTTTATTTATCTACAACACACCCTTAAGTTTGTGGTACTATACGACCTCGATTACATACCGCCTCTCGAAACCAAACATTTTCAAATATCACAAACAGCTTTGCATTCTTATGTGTTGCTTATGATGAGAGCCACTGATTTTTCGTGAAGAGAATCTTGCACCAACTTACTTCACTGCCTGCACATTTGAACTCACTCTGCTTCTTCTTCATGGTCATTAATTGGATTTTTTTAAACTTTCAGTGCCTTGGTGTTCCACTCGCAAAACACAGACGTGTGGTCGCACAAGAACACTGCTCTTATTGGCACCGTCAAATACGTGAGGGTAGAAGGTATTATCTGGCGTTTGCTCTTGGTTTTTCAGCCGCGTTAACATGGTGTCATATTTTAAGTTTTTATCCGTCATCTGTTTTTGGTTTATGGGAAAATTAATGTTTTGAAGTTAAATTTCCAAAGGCATATTTCTCCCTTAACCGTACGGTTACGCACAAAGTTCCTTAAATATGTTCTGCATTATTTTTCACAAGGAACCACCAGCCGGAGTTTGTAGGTATTTTTACATGAACACTCTGTATAGACCGTCGTATCGCCCCGTCCAGATCATTGTTAACACTGCCAGCAAAGCGATGCCGATTAAGAACGTTCGAGATGTTTCGACCAGCTTCCATAACCGCCTTAGAGTGTCCCGTCCGAGGGCGTCTAGCAGTACTGATTGACGTGTGATTCCCAGCCAGTCAGCTGACGTCAAACGACATGTGATGGGAGGGGGGTATGTGGTTGACATCAGTGGTGGCTCATGCGACTCCGGGGAAGTAGCGAGGAAGAATAAAAACTAGGGGATTTTTTGAAATATAATATCATTTCAGGATCTACTGAATAACATAGTAAATATTATATTATTTCATGTACACTAATAATGACCTATACTCTCTTACGCTGATTTTTTTTGTTTTCAGCGCATTTTCTTAACCAGAGCTACGTAATGCATGTGTTATAGAAATGTCGTATACTCTATCCATTCCAAGATTGCAGCTTGTGTCACTCCGCCTGTTCCCGCGCTTGAACGACATTGGCTGTGCAACAAACCGTCGCACCACCTCCACGTGTCTCGCGAGCTGTCGACTGGTGACAAGTGGAGAAACGGAATCGCGCCTCGCTGTGGAGGAAATGGAATCACGATAGACGTGGCGTCGTCGCGTCGGTCGTCGTTAATACATTCCATGCACATATAGTATTTCATGCGCACAGAGTGATATTATATTACAGAGGATAAAAAAACGTAACTAAACGATAAAATTACCTATCCAGAACTAAAACACGGAAATTTAGCGTAGGACCTATTTCCTGTCGCAACGACACTGTTAAGGTGGCCGTCTGGGTCCGCGACTAAATGTGATACAGACGTCCGGCTCTTATCGCTTTACATGAAAAGTATTAATGAAATCGTTCATTTCTCTTCGTACGAATAGAAAAGAAGCATCATTTTAGCCGTGTATACCAATATTAAGCCTTTAATGAGGTTATGAATACATTATTTCGACCGATGAAAAGTGCCAAAATGGCCACTTTGGCACTTGATTTTAACATAGTTGAAACACTTGCGTGGGGTTCTAACGGGTATAGGCGGGTGGCTGGAACTTTTGTCTGTAAAATGAAACTATAAAATAATAGGGTCGTCGCTTTAAATTTTTTGATGCATGCTTTCTCCCGCACGTCTGCACGCCGCTGTACTGTTGCCATAAGGTGCCGCCCTCTTGTCGCTTAGGCGCGGCTGAGACGAAGGAAACACGGTAGAGAAGAGGACGCGAAGGCTCGGGTTGAGGCACGGCAAGCGGGAAGAGGAGGAGTAAGACAGCCAGTGAGGGAGAGAGAAAAAAGTGTCTTGTCTTGCTCAACCCTGCTTGACCTGCCTAGTCGAGTGGTGGGGAAACATTTTGACGCGTGCCTCATACACACCCCGTGCGCATTCTTTTCTAAATACATTCAATTGTATTTTTTAAACCAGTGACTGTAAACCATCAACCGCTTCATCAGACTGTCGCAATAATTCTCCACTGCCACAAAATGACCAGAATTATTTCTTTGCCCAATGAATGTACAGTTTCTGGACGAAGAATTTTTGATGTAGCCCGTTTGTTCAGTGAAATTAAACGCACGAGTCATCATGTGTTAGTATGTTTGAATGTTCGTTTTAAAATATGAAACTTATTAAAGAAGAAAGCAAAGGTTTTTATTGTGTTTACCTTTTCCAGTGTAATATGTGCTGATTTAAAGACACTTTGCATCCAGAAAACCCGAATCAGAAGATGAATTTCATGATCATCAATACAGCATGTGTGAGCAGCATGATGATGACTGGTCAAAGTTTTTCTGCACCGAGAGATATTTCTGCCTCCTTGGATATACCTTGCATGTCCAAAGACACCTTCAAAAGACATTCAACAAAACTGGCTTCAGTAATACATGACATTACTTGGT
>PNEQ01055195.1:0-42315 GCA_003012365.1 Medauroidea extradentata
GGGGGGGGGGGGGGGGGAGGGAATATAATAGTACAAGGAGTGTGAACAAAATATTGTATAGTTGAAGTGAAGTGATTTTGGTCAGCGCTTAACATCGAGGTCTTTAACGCTTGTTGGGGTGACATGATGTGAGTATGGAGCAGCGCTGGAATGAGTGGATTTAGGTGTCAACTGAAAGATAATTTTCAGTTCTTTTTAAGTACACAAAGAAAACATGCAAGAAAATTAATTCAAAAAATTAATTTGCGTACAGTACAAAATTTTTAGTTTTTTAAAATTTGCTATTTATGTTAAGTTACAAATATCACACCTTTGGAACTTTTTCTCTACAATCATCTTGCCACATATTAAATGTAGTAAAAAAATTAAGAGGGTGTTTTTTATTGTTTTTGAAAAAAAAAAATTTTTAATTTACCATATTGTACCAGTATTTGTCAATTTGTAGGAAGCATTAAAAATAATTTCAATATATAAAAAGTACAAGACTGAAAACAACAGGTTAGTATAAAATAATTAAAAAACCTACATTAGTTAGTTTCTTGTCTAATGAAAATTATTTACTTATGTACACAAAACAAATACACAATGCAAGTGATGTAGCCTTAAGAGTGCATGGTAGATAAATAAACGCTGAAAACGTCAGTTGGTTTCTACACTTTTTTCGAAGCCAGTATGGATAAAATACTCAATGTCAATCCTAGATAATGGTATTTACCAACTTTATGAGTAAATATTTATTCAGAATTACTAATTTGTTACGCTTGATCTCTTGTGCTACAGTTAAATGCACGAGGTTCCGGCATCATATATTGTGCCTCAGAAGTTCGTAACACTGGAAATTATTTTGTTCAAAATGTTGGCTAAAAGTATTTTCTAGGATTGCTATTGTTTAATTTTCGCAAATTGGCTTCAAGAAACCAACAGTTATAGATTAATGCTTTTAGCGTTGAATTATGTACCACACCCTCTTAATACTACAATATTCACACAACCTCTTCCATTAACTAATAAAATTACAAACATCTGAGAAGTAAAAGATCTAAATAATTAATGTCAATGATACAATTCTGTGATGACTACTAAAGTTTTTGCACTAATTATGACAATTATAAAAAAGTTAGCTACATTCTTCTACAGGCCAAAATATTGGAAATTATCAACACACAAAAAACAAGTTAATCAAGTGCAAGTGACTCTTTACATGACAATGACATCTATACAGCTTTTTGCAATATCCAGCGCCCAAATAAAAACATTACATGTGTGATTTATCAGTGCAAGTGATACATTATGTATTTTAACTACTTGCCAAATTAATGTAAATACTGTATTTCATAACTTTTAGCTAGTTCATTAATGTTGTGTTGAGTTTTACTCTCAACAACATAAGTGCGAGCTGATAGACTTGTTAGAGAAGGAACAGGTATTTCTCTAACGTTTTCAAATAGTAGCTAACAAAAGTCTTCATTATGTGGCCAGAAGTATGTCCCAGAAGGTCCATTATGATGCATGAATTGAAGTCTAGCATCTCTGTCACTGTCGCTTACACTAACTACTTTCCCTATCCACCACTTTTTATTGTAAATAACTGCGTAATACTTTTCAGGTATTATCTGATAAACTCTTCTATTTCCAGTGGCCCAACAGACACCTTGAAAGAAATGTCAATATGAAACACGATTTACAAGCAAGGTTGATTTGTTAAGGGGTTTAAAATAATGATTCTCTCTTGTTCCTGGAACTGAAGCAGCATTGTTGTAGCGCTCTTGTAGAAAGTTTCTGTTTGCATCAACTTCTGATGATAGTATGAAAAACACCCTAATACCTTTAATGTTTTCCTCAGCAAATTTTAATAAATCTACAGCAGTAAGAATAGGTCCGTCAGTCATTTTTTGTAAAATCGCTCTAGCTGCTAACCTTTTTACAGTTGCACCCACACCATCACACAAATTTTTCCGTGACTAGTAGCAAAGAAATGCCATTCAGCTGTAAGTTTGTAATCATCCTCATGATGGCATAAGTTTATAAAGTTTTTGTAATTTTTGTATTGAGCAGAGCTACTATCACTGAAGTAGACGTGTTCAATGTGCGGTAGTTCCGACCAGATGTGTTGCAACATTGTTTTTTGAAAGGCAAAAAATGTTGTAGTGTTGTGTTTGAAACAGTCACTAATGATACAAAATGACTTGTTGAGAATTTCTCCTTCACCGTTGGAATAAATCACAAATGGATGCAAAGTTACTTGGATGTTGTGCCAGTGGAAACCCTGAGCAGCATCTTGGAGTATACATGTATAATATTCTGCAAAATCTGCAAGAATCAAGCAAGTTTTGTCATTTAAGTTCGCTTTCATATCCTTCATATGCTGGCTTTGAGATTTTGCTGTGAAGTGATGTCTAGTGAGAGCTTCCAACTTCACTACCATCATTTCTACCAAGTCATCCACCGTTTTTATCAAAGTTTCCAGTGTTGATCTATCCGTACACAGCCATTGCTTGAATTCAACAGTCTCTCGACTGACTGATATATTCATGGAGCAACTGGATGTATTTGGCCAATTAGAACAACGGTGCAGCATACACTCTTCAGAGGATACTAGTTTTTGGAGTTCTTGGTATAGTATAGTAAAACCAACATTTTGCATCATAAGTTTGACATTTTGATGATGTGTGCAGACGCACACAGAATGAATGCCACTGCTGTTTACAGTTACACATTCTTTTGGGCGTAATTCACAAAACTTTGTTATCCCTAATTTATCATCAGGATATTTTGCCTTGTATTCAAAATATAGATCTTTTAAGTTGTGCAATATCAATCTTTTACATTTTAACACACATTTTCCTTTTTCACTTGGAACAGACACACAATCCTTTACATTCAGTGAAATTCTACTCTCATCATTATCATAAAACTATTTTACTCTTTTGACTGTGGCTTCACTAGTGGGATGTCTTTCCTTCTATCTGGTGTTCCTAAAACTCCATCTTCCTGTAAAACCTTCCTGGCTTTTTTCACAAAATATTCTGTTGCTCCAAAATAATCAACAGTTTTATTTATACTCCATGATTCTGGAACAAGTGTCAGTATGTGGACTTTCTGAATTATGTTTCTGGCTACATATTTTTCCTTTCAACTTTCCCATTAATGTATTAGTACAAGTCTTTCAAGATTTACTGCTGGTACTTTCAAAGCATATTGGGTTTTTTATATTTAGAGCTTTACTTGCCTGTGCTGTGAAACTTTCATGTACTCGCTGTGCTTTACTCTTTACGTATGAAGTTCTCTTGTTTATCCTTATTTTTTTGACCTTGATTGGTAAACAGTCCATAATCCTGCAGCTGTTGTTGAGTTTCTCTATGGTAAAAGAATTATCTGGTTCATAATCACGTTTTTATGAGTTAGTTTCATTTTCTTGCTCTGTTTTAATAACTTTTGCTTCTTGAACCACTAATTTTCAGCAGGTTATACAGAGTTTTTTACCTGGCACAAGATCAACAGACTCATGATATTTCTTGTAAAATGAAAAAGAAATAGTCTTGAGGCCTTTATGTTCATTCTTCTTACGTTTAGTAAAAGGGTCACTACACACTTTTTGAAGAATTTCAAAATTTGACAGGAAATTACGCCTGTGATGTAAACACACATGTTGAACATTGGAGCATTTAATTCTTACCTCTAAAAGTTTTCTATCTGATTCAGTAAGTTCTGTTGTACAACTTACTGGGCGAATTGGATTTAGAACTGAACAATTTTCTTGTAGGTGATGTCCCACACAACAACTTTCGATTTTCAAAAACCAACACAAAATTAACTGAACATTATTCAACACACATCAAACTTGAAGAGCAATTTTCATTGTTGATAGAACAGACTGCATTTCAAACATTCACGAACAATATCGAGCACAGACTAATTGAATCCACGTGAAAACCTGCCCTGCTGCTTTCCCACGGCTCAGACATATTCCTTCTCTCTCTTCCCCTGTGTCCCTAAAATTTTCGCAGCTTAGATGAGGTTACTCAAAGGCTGATAAGAAACTGGAGTATCTGGCATGACTTCTTTATTTCTCATGCCTTTTAAATTTAAATTTTAATCATTTCAACACAAGGCAAAACTTTGTAAAAAAAAATTCAAAAAACAGTGACTTAAGAATAAACAAAAACACCCTTTCTATATTTTTTACTGCATTTAATATATGGTAAGAAGATTGTAGAGAAAAGTTTCAAAGATGTGTTATTTATAACTTAATAGTAATTGCAAATTTTGTAAAAACTAAACATTTCAGATTTTATGTAAATTAATTTTTAAAATTTTGTTGTTTTGCATGTTTTCTTTATGTACTTAAATAGAGCTGAAAATTATCTTTCATTTGACACCTAAATGAACCTGATAACTTAAAAACCAAAAGAGTTATAACAATTTCAGTCTACTGATGTAGGTCTTCAGAGAGCATAAATTGCTGCAAGATTTCAAAATTAAAAAATTTCTCCTTCCTCAGGTTTTCCTCCAAAAATTCTGAAACAAAATTATTTGTTCATATTTTATGTATACCTACATAGGTAAAAAAAAAAAAAAAAAAAAACTAAATCTGAGATGTTGAGGTACTGTTATGTTTTAAAATTAGGTGATTTGAGATGAAATGACCCATTTGTGACATACATGAGCAATTAGGGACTTAAATTTTGTACAAAAATATTGAACATTACTAAACAATAAGTACCTCTAGTTTTAAACATTAATGTATCTTCGGAACCAGTTTATTAACTTACCACATGATGAAGTCAAAAGAATCTGCTAACCACATCCCCATTATACATACCTTTAAGAGGGCAGCCCAAATAGGCATAATATTATGTTTTACTTATAGCCATAATCAACTTGTTCCATATCCCCAGAGCTGTGATGGCTTGCATGGGATCTATAGAATGTAAAATAAATAAATAAATAATTACAAAGAAGGCAACAAACTATAATTGGGAAGACAACAAACTATAATCAAACAAACATGGTTTAACTTGTGGCCAAAAGAGAGTTTAAAGTGCAAGTGTAACAAAAGCAGATTTAAAAAAATTAATTCCAAGGAATATCTAATTCAAAAAGGAATTGCCCACAATGCCTGCCCATCGTGAGTGTTTGAAAATTATCACAATTTCCTACCTGAATTACATTTGAGAGGCTATATGCTTGTTATGTTAAGTATTTACTTCAGCCGTCGGTTACACATTCAATTACTTTGACTGCCATCAAGTCTACAGCAGTACATGTTCGGAGAATAAAGGTTGAGAAGATTTGGCCTGTAGAGAGTGCCATGAAAGTGACAGTCATGTTGAAGGTGGTAATCTTGAATAGGTTTAGTCAGACTAAAGCCACTGCAAAGTACACAGGGGACGAAGTCGGAGAGTGAAAGTGGGGGAAGCAATGTCCAAAGACGGAGAGGCTACATCAGAAGTGCTGCAGGGAAGTTTGTTGTGGCCTTTGTTATTCACTATAATGGTGAATGACATGGGATTCAGGATTGCAGGTAAAACAAGACAGTTTGCAGATGACTGTGTATTATATACAGAGTTGGGCAGTAGAATAAACTTGCAGGAGGATATTGATAGGTTGTGGTCTTGGACAGAGGAGAATAGAATGAAGATTAATGTGCATAAAGCTGGTGAGGTTTACAGCGAGGTGGGTGATGAATAAATGGAAGAGGGAGGGTCAGACTGGTGAGGAGGAAAGGATCTTTAGGCTTATCATGATGATGAAGGAATTGGGAGGGAAACTGTTGAGGGATAGGAGAGTGGAAAGGCTGGTGTGGTTGTATAGGGTGATAAACAGGGAGGGGGGATGCAGCAGTTTGGCCTGCAAGCTAAATAATGTAACTTTTTAGGAAAAAGGTAGCAACAGTGAGAAAATTCAGATGGTGTGGAAGAGAGGGGTAGACAGTCAATGCTGGTGAGAATGGCGAGGGAGTGGAATACACTGCAGGAGGAGGAGTGAGGGGGGTTGGAAGGTTTAGGAGGACACTGGAGGATTGGAGCTGAGGGGATTGCTTGCTTGCCACTGGGCGTTAGCCCAATTACGAGTGTAAAACTTATTAATATGTCTTTTTGAGACCTGAAGACATAGGCTACTGTATTAAAGAAGTAGCCCTAACCAGTGCATGCTGTGATAGCAACAAAAAAAAAAAAATGAAAAAGAAAAGTCTTTAAAATTATTGTAAAACTGTTCTAAACACACGATGGTTAAATAATATATCAATGGTAATTAAAATAAGAAGGGTAGCAGAGAAGTGGCTTGTCTGATTCATTCATTAACAAAGCTTAGGAATGTGGAAAGAAGACAAACAAGAGAAATGTACAGTTTAAAGGTAAGGGTAACTACAGGAGTATCCATTTAAGTTACTGTCTCATTTTTATATCTTGTTTACTAGTAGCCTAATCAGGAACACATACACATATATACATACATACACTAGTTGTGAACTTAAACTACAAATGTGATTTTTTTTTTCTCAAATTGTTTTCCTGGCAGTGATTTGAAGTTGTGTATGATAACTACTAGTGGTTTATTAATGTGCAGTCATTTATTTTACCATGCCAATTTTAATGTTTATTTTTGTTATGGTACATTTAATTGTTATTTCCTTTATGTGTGTAAGTCCGAATGTAAATGCATTTACCATCCAGATTTTTTTCAATTGTCTGTAATTTTTCACCTTGAAAGTATTAAATCTTTCTAATTTTTTCGGTTTTATCCCCTTAGCTTTAGAACCCTATGTGTGCTACAGTGTACTTTTTTAAAGATCTGTAAATATGTTAGTGGACATTACTATACCAGTTTACACAACATCTAAACTGAAAAGAATTTTTCAACAAGTAGAAATGCAAAAAACACTCCTATAGAGTCAAGAGTACTGGTAATTGTATTTATGCTTTTTTATCTCTTACATTCTGTTCGGTCAAGGTGGGGCATCAGTTGCCATGTTGAATAATTTAATTTAATTTAATTTTTTTTTAATTTCCGAGAAGAAAAGAAAAACTCTGTGATTGTAGCGTTAATTCTATTTACCTTGCGCTGCAGTACAATCATCACAGTTGAACTTTAAATGCATATTTAGACAGCAATCAGTCCAGAAAATTAATAATATAAAATAAATAGTTTAATTCATTATGGCCAAAATTTATTTATGTAATTTCATTAAGATTCGCTCCAATTTAATCCAATTTACATATCCAATGACACAAAGAATATGCATTAAAAATTCATTTGCTATGCTTTTATGTACTGTAGCACAAGATAAATAGAATTAATGCTATAATCTCAAGTCTCAAACTTTTCTTCTCAAAATTTAAAATACAAAAAATAAAATAAACCAATATGGCAATTGATGTCCTGCCTTAATGACACTATCTTCTCTCAACATACCGGATTAGTCCCTCTCTAGGACTCTCGTTTATCCAGTCCTGTATAAAGTTAATGTTAATGTCAATACTTGTGTCAGAGTAGCATTTTCTCTATCTAGATTTTGGATCAATTGAAAATTTACTTGTTCATTAATATTTCAGATTGGTTACTCTGCTGAGTTACCAAAAACTGTAGTAGAAAATTTTGAGAGTAATGAAGAGTTCTTAAAGAAAGTACATCATGTATTACTTGAGGTAAGTTGGCAAATGCAGTGTTTACTGTTATCACTTCATGTGTCCTGGCTTAATTTATTATTACTTTGAAATGGGTTAGTAGACTGATGAATAATTTATTTCCAGAGTTGTAATGAAATGTATCCCTTAAAATCTGATGCCAAGCCAGGTTTAGTTAGTTGCCATTAAACATTAATGAAACATAGAATTATTTGTGGTACATCATTATTAAGGTTGCTGCCTACCTAGGAGTCATGGTGTGAACAAAGATAGGGATTTACGTGTTAAATTATATTCTGTGGGTGTTCAGTAATTTCTATTAACATTTCTTTTGCATAAAAACTTTTTTTTTCTACAGGAATAAAAATGTGCAGGAAATAATGTATGAGATCATGTTTTCAAGTGTTTTTGATAGTGAAAAATCTTCTCATACGTACTTGTTTTCAGGGTACATATTTGAAAATGCCATCATGAGCAGTAGTGGGCTGAGATTTTTTTTTCCAGGCACTTCAAAATGTTCACTTTATTGTGAACCACCTATAATTATTTACATAAATTTTGGGTTGCATTTTTATTGCAGTGTAACCTTGAACATGTGTGGCTTCATATTTCATTCTGTTTCAAAAGTGTTTTTTGAAGGATTCAGAATTTCTTATAATAAATTGTGTGAACCTGCTTTATATTTATGATGCATTCTGTTTGGAGGTATATTATGCAATGCATGTATTATTTATTTATTGAATGAAATTAATACAACACATCGTGGTCATTGTTTACGATGCAAGTATCCTTAATTTTGAGATACAGAGTTTGCTGTACAGTTATACTAGTATGATATTATCATTAGATATACGTCACTCTCTTTTCACCCCAGTCTCATTCATCTCATATTATGTCTTACCCTTCAGAAAAACAGCTAGTTCCATTTCAGCCTGTCAGTTTTGCTTGAGAAAACAGTGAAACTAATTTTTACAGTTCATCCATGTGTGTTAACATAATTGTGTGATTTTCCTTTGAAGATGATTTGAGCTGACTTTGTTTTACTTCTACAGGTAGATGTGGTGAGTGGCGATTTGGTATGCCCAGAGTCAGGACGAAAATTTCCAATAAATGAAGGTATTCCAAACATGTTACTCAATGAGGATGAATTGTGAAATACCAAAAGGACTGTTTCAGTGTTGTTTATTAATTACGTAAAAGATTTGCGTAACTTTAAATAAAAAAACACTTCACTTAAAACTAAATATGATCAATTATGTTTTATGTGTGTGGCTGTAATGTATAAAGGCAGAGCTATTTATTCCATGTTAGTTTTTACAGTAAAACTGCAATAACATTATTGGCTAGTACACTAAGATGCCAATATCAGATTTCCATCTATTAATGATCTGGTGTAAGTTACTGTGTTAATTGTTGATAGGTATTTTGTAAAATTTGTAGGAATGAAGCCACTATCAGATTGAATTTTGATCGCCAAAGAAGTTGTCAGTTTCTGAATAAAAATTCAGAGTGACAATGAAATTATATTTTTGCAAACATCTGCTATATGGAGATTAAAACCTTAGCTTATATAAAAAGATGGGGACAAAAATAATGTTTGGTTTTGATTTGACAAATTGGAAACAGGGTAGATATTTATCAGCAATAGATTGTTTGAATGGCCGACACATTGATACCCACACTGACAATTTGTTAGCTAGTAAATTAAGCAGAGTCTTAATGGGGTAGATTTTTACTTTACTTTTGAAGTTCTGAAAATGTATTTCTTGGTGTGATAAAATTTAAAAACAATCATGGTAATTTTAAAATTAACTGCATATCTGTGGTTGGGCTGAATATATATTATTAGTAAAAATCACAATTTTCATACTTGATTTTCTGAAATGTAAGATGAGTCAAGAGAACCTACTGGAAAACGTTGGAAGTGTATCTCTAAAATGCGTTATAGTTAGATGGTTAAAGCCACACTTAGTTAATCATGATTTTTAAATAATGAGAAATATATAGCACATGTGGCACAAGTGCCTGTGTTTAATAGAAAAACTGAAAAGCATTGTGCATACATAATTTATTTCCAATGATTGTAAAACTTAATGTAATGAAGTTAACACAAGTGTCACGTAAATCTAAAATATAGGTTTTACTGGTTTTTGTTTTCGTATGTACTTAATATGTGCTGTACCAAGTCCAGCTCATCTATTGGGCTTTCTTACATGTATTACATAACCATTCCTTGAAATTATTTACATGATGGTGATTTCTGAAAACTTGTCAGTCCCAGAATATTCAGATTACATATTTTAAAAACAGAACTGATTAAAGCATAAATGAAAACTTTTGGTAAAATTTGATAAGGATTCTCTAGATTAGGATTGTGCTAGATTATGCTGATCTGAGGATATCTTCAACCAATTAAGTTATTTTGTAAAATTCAATAGTGGCTTCAACAGGCATTGTGTGATGATTTCGTCTTTGTTACAAAAATTTGTTGCGATGAGTTGGAAACCATCAAAATAAATATGTACCGGTACTAGGTTTTATAATTTATTGTGGTACTGTAATTTTGACATGAAATACTGTTTTGTACATTGATGGGCAAGATGTTCAATATTAGGCTATTTTGTGAACGAATAAGAAAAATGGGAAATGAAACTGCAAAACATAATGTTTTGTAATATTTTTTATATTCTTCTTGTTTATTGTGTGCTTTGTTGATATTTTTTTGTTTGAAAATTTTAATATAGCAGGACATTATATTTTGCTCATGATAACATACATACAGTATTATTTCAACTGTTGTGGTTAACTGTTTCTGGACATTTAAGAGTTCGTGGACCTGGTGCATGACATGTGATGTAGCGTGGAACAGAAAGTATTTCTTCCAAGTGTAACTATTAAAAATGTTTCCAATGAGTTTATCTATGAAAAGAAGACACACTTCGAACTGTGTCCCAATACTTGTAAAAATGCAGTTTGCTAATTAAAAACATGATTTCCAAGCTCTTCAAAAGAGCTAAAAATTACTTTAACGTTACTGTAGCTGAGAAAATATCAACCATAATGGGGAAACCAAATCATAGAAACCTGCATTGGACTTTACCACATACTTTCCACGAATAAAATAACAGGGTCATCACTTAAAGTCCCGTTGAAAAACGGTTTCTACGAAAACACTGCACGCTAGTTTAGAATTCCGCGCATAGAAGCTACGAGGTGTTTGATGGATGTGTTATATTCGACTTATTGCCTTCCTGGTTTCCGTGCCTCGAACATAAAAAAAAGTTAGCGTCCACCAACTCTTACGGCCCCGATACAATTGTATGGACATTTCTGCCAAGAGTTGTTGGTGCTGATAGCGATAGAACATTTGATGGCCTACGTGACGTGATTGTCACATGCTAATGTTGCAGATGGTTGATGCAGAGCTGGGACTTTTTCATCTATGTATATCGGACACTAGGCTGCAACATTTGCGTCTATCACATGTAACGTGCCCAAATAAAAAACGAGATAAACAAAAATAGATATAAAAATTTTGTTAACATGCTATAATTGTACGTAGTGGTATTTAGTTAACTTATTGCCTAGCCTGCAGTTTTGTCGCATGTGTATTTTGTGTGTTAATTTTTGTAATATTTTTTTTTTTTTTTACATTTTATCTTAATTTCAGTAATGAAACTGTATTAATGTTGCTAAAGCACATTTATTCCAACAGAATAATTATACTGGAAACATAAAACTGGCAGTCTACCAGCTGCACTCTAACTAGTAGCATTTGAACTATGTATGTACTTGTGTCAACCTCAATAGTAGTGACTCACTGCTGCTGAAAAAAATGTTCGACAGATCTGTCAGCTAAGATCAGACGGACACGTCTGCACATTTGTGCCAGAGCATTTAGTGACGTGCACATGAGCAATTTACTTAAGCAGGCTTAACTTACTGGATGCAGCTGCTGTGGTTTCTGCATCTTACATTTGAAAGATTGATGTGCACACATTTAATGCTAGTGCAATTTGTGATATTAGTTGTAGAGTTGGATGGATTTTGGTTCACTGACAAACCATTTTTTTTTCTTAATCAGTATAGAACGTGATGTGATTGTCATCCGTTAAGGTACAAGAAATACATATTATTTTACCACACTCGTGACGTTGGTGCTGACATGTGTTTGCATCTCTGGCAAGTTATGAGTTAAGGTGATAATTGTACAGTATTGGAAATTAAAAATGGGATAATTCATCAAGTAAGTAATAACTTCCTTGTTTTCTTACAGTTGATGATTTATAAACATAGTAAATTGAAGATTAATTTTATTTCTTAGGTTGTTGAAGACATGTCGAGTTAAAGTTAAGAATATGTATCAATTTGTGTTCGTAAGCAGATACTGTATGTGAATAACAGGCTATTAAATCTGTTTAAAGTTTGAGCACTTTTTTTTTTACCTGTGAATAAAATATGTAATTTTATCTACTCACATTTTCATTTCCGTCTTGATGGTACATAGTAACTAATGATGGAAAGAAGTCACTGACAAAGCTAGGCAAGGAGGGAGGGAGTATTTGAATGTACAGTGATTTTGTTAGTTTAGACTTTATAATACTCTATCTACAAAAGTTTAATTTCTATGAATTTGTTTTTATGATTCTTAATGTGTTTTATTTGAATGTTCAGTATTCTAAATGATTCTTAAGTTTCATACTGTATATTGTTTCAACAACTGTAATTGCAAATATGTTAAGACATTAAAATAAAATGCTTGCATTATTGCATAAATTAAATACTGTATACAGTATTTTAGTAACTTTAATTTGTTGAAATATACTACATAAACTTGAAGCAAAATCAGATTCAGAATGAAGCTACAGTGGCAGAAACAGAAAAATAGAGAAACTGACCTATTAGTAATTTTGATTTAAAGTTAGCAAATTTGAAAGAAAATAAACTGTAATAAATCACAACAAAACTAATAACATTAGGAAACAGTACGCTTTAAAGAATTACATGTGTATTACGGTGCATATAGATACAAAATATATACTGTACTGCAACCTTAAACAGAATGATACTTAACTAGCTAAAGTTACAGAGCATTTAAGTTCACAGTTGCAATTTTAATGGTTTACAGGTGCCTATCATATCAAACACTAAACACAGGTTTTGTAACAAAATTTTTAAAAATGTCTAACCACTGATGCTACAATTAAATAAAGTACTCTTTAATACACACCAACAAAGACAACTGCCACTTAAGCACAACCACAAATATACAACATTTGAGTACACAAAAGAAGATTATTTGAAAGAATGTTAGCAACTATTTTTTAAACATGTGTACAATGTCCAGGTCCTCCCCTTGAGGTAAAACTACAGTCAACTCCAGATTCAATGACCCTTCATGGTTCCTGGAAATAGGGTAATTGTTTTGGAGGGGTTCGTTACTAGAATTTTGACCAAATTTCCTAAAATGTCTAAATTTACCGTCTTTGGCGCAGTAATTACGTGTTTTTATAAACTTTTACACATTTATTTCGAAAAGCAAACACATTATTGTTGAAAATGCCATCAAAGTGGATGTACAACCTTTATTTAGTTCAATATAAATCATAAATGTTGCAGGTAACAGAAATTCTTGTGCTCGCAACAACCGTTTATGGAAGTTACTATCAAGAATATCGTAATAAAGTTTATTGAAATAGTAATATTTTTTCAATAGAATGGCATATTTTGAATAAATGGATACACTTGGAAGTGCATATACAACCTTTCTGTAGCTGAACATCAAGCATGAATTCATGATAATGAAACATGAATATCACCGGAAACGTAAATTAAGTGCCAGCAATGTCAGCATTTCGAAACTATTTATATGTTACTATCGCAATGTTGTTGATTGAAATAATTATTTATTTCAATAGGTACATACATTCTTAACGAATGTATGTAATGGTTGACATTCAAGACTTTCCGTCAACACATTATTAGGCACAAACTTTGCAGGCAACAAGAATTTTACCTGGCACAACATACGTTTTGATAAAGCTGTTTGCCTCCTGTGATCTTGTCTATGTTTACATTACTGCAGCGAGCGACCACACATACACACGTGTACAGTAATTTGTATGCGCAAGAACCCATCTGGAAACTGGCTAGTTAAAAAACATACATGACATGTCTATCCTGAGTCACTTGTGCCAATTTTGACCACTACCTAGTCACAGCTCCTGATGCTCACTCAGCAGATGGGACATGATGATAACACTACTTCCTTTGTTTTGCAGTTCTTTCACTTCTCTAGCTCGGCCGGCCGTGCAAAAATAATTAGCTTGTATAAGGGTTCTACTCTGTGCATGAGTTTTTTTACACACTTCGCTAATGTGCATGGAGAGGGATTTGATACTCAGTTTCAATTTCTTTAGCAACAGTAAACAATTACAAACATCAAGATGTTGATCACTGTTAATAAATTACTTCGGAATGCAATGCTTCTGCACAATTTCTGTCTTGGTGATCTCGTTTTCGTCCATTTCCTGGATGATCTTGTATTTCTTTGTAAGTGTCAAGAATATTCTCTTTCCAGTCATTTTGTTGAAACCAAAAGTCCGAAATCCAAAACCAATAAAAATAGCGAGATTGTCTAAAATTGTTCAAAAACACAAAACAAAATGTTACTGAATCTAATTCCACGGTGTCTACCTGTCACGTAAGTCATGAAAAAGTCACGGAATTTAACAAAGGGTCACAGATTTTGTAAATGGGCAGTTGAGCGCTGTGTAGGAAGAAGCAGTTTATTTTCAGATGTTTAAATTGCGCTCTTTTATTTGTATAGTTGATAAACAAGCATATATTTCGCTAGGAATTCTCTGCAAGTTCAACCTTTGTGCTATACTATGTTCGGTACTTGTTCCCTTTTTAACGATGGCACGCCCAGATATTGTATGTGTCAGCCGAGTTAAAGCAAAAATGTCGTAGTCAACGAGTTCAAACTTAGTCACTTATGTAGTTCGTACCCGTTGCCCAGGCATGTTTACTTTTCAGATGCTTGCCCTACTGATTTGTAGTGCTGAAAATGCATCCCCCCCTTTTTTTTGTTGTACCTTCAATTGGCTTGGCAGACACAGCCACACACACACACGCGCGCACACACACGTGCGCACACACGCACACTACCCGGCGCAATACTCTAAGCAGACAAAGGTAAATGTTCGTCAATCATCTGCATCACGGATATATTCCATGAAGCCGATGATCTGACCACAGCGTTGGCCCCAGAATTTCTACAGCCTGGAGGAGATTGCAACACAAGAAGTTACTCACTTCACCTGGAAAATGTAATAAACTAAAAACTGCCTTAACTCGATAAATAACATATGAGACATGTAGTTATTTGTAATTTTCAGTGGTTGGGTGTGGGTAGAGACAGGGTATGATAAAATAATGTTTTGTGCACGGCAATAGAGATTATCTTTACTGGTGTTATTATACGTGTGAAAGTGTGCTGATAATGACTAGGAAAAGGGGAGGGTTACAAGTTGGATGTCTGCTGGACATTTCTTCACTAAGGGGGCGAAGATATTGACAGTTTCTGGGAAAGGCATTGGACGTTGTTTCCTGCACTGAGAAAGTATAATGCACATTGCGGAAGGGGTGGGGGCCGGTTATCTGCTGGCCATGAAACAATCATGTAACTGTAGCTCTCACAGGGGGAGGGGGGGGTGTTTGTCATCTGCCAGCAGCAAGATAAGCATGTAACTGTCATGGCCTTATCTACGAAGAGTAAGCTTTTGCATTATAAAGAAATGAGGCTAGACAAACTGTGTAGTGTAGTAATGCTTACTAGTCGAACGTTGCTCTCCGATGTGCGCTGTCACATTTTTTAACAGCTTTAACTTTTTTTTTTATGGTTCTCGAGAGTATATTTGTAAAATTGCTACTTTATTGTTGTTGAAGAGAGCAGCACACCATATCAAGATGTAAGAATTTAAAAAAGAGAAACTGCTGGAAGAAAAATGGAAGAACTGCTAAAAATTGAGAGAGAGAAAAAAACTAAGAAAAGATACATAATCATTGTTTTTATAGTTCTTGTAAATAGTTAAATTTTGCAACTGTGCTGACGTTATACTGAACTCGTGAAATACCCCTTTCCTTAGTTATAAGTGGTTATTATGTATAAATACATAGGTCACAAGAACTTTTTTTATGTCCGCATAGGTCACCAAAAAAGTCACTGGATTTTGTTGGAAGTGTTGGGTAGATACCCTGAAATTAAAAAAAATCAAAGCATGGATCATCAATAAATTTTAAAATCAAGAGAAGTCCAGAAAACAGAGCACGGATCAAAATTGTAATATCACAGGTATACAGAAAGACTGCCGCATCCAAGGGCACGAGAAATCACAGTGGCAAAAAAGTTATGGCACGCACGTGATGAAAAAGGGAAAAGCAAACTGCCTTACTGGAGTGGTTGTCCGGGGATGGGAAGAGGCGGGTGGGCTGCGGCCTGGTTGTTGCGTGGGAGGAAGGATCAGCAATGTATATTTTCAGAACACACCCACTGTGTGCGGCAGCACAGTTTTTGAGGAAAAAACTGCAATAATTTGCAGTCATGATAAATACAACACTCTTTTCTGCTATTTTCTTGTAAATTTTTTTTTATATAATTTTGTTTGAAGCAAATTTTTTGTAATTTTCTACAATTCCTGCAAAAAGAGTCATTATTCCCGAAGTCGTAAAATCGAGAGTTGACTGTAGTAGGTTATGCTACAAAACTGCAGTGGTTTGTGTCTAATTGAAATATTACATGCAACATTTTAATGCTTAGGTAATTTATTGCCTATTTTTGCAAGGATGATATAAACATTTTAAATTTAAGATAACTGTTTATAGTCAGGGATGCTGGAAGATTTGATCTGTTTAGGGGGAGTAAAGCAACAAACAAAGAGGCACAACAACACCAAATGAACTGGTTTTTGTTTTCTTGTGCCCTTGTCACCATATCCTTAAGTCTGTGAGATACCCCTGTAGGTATTTTGTATTTTGGGCAGGGGCAATTGCCCCTCCTCTCTCTCTCTTCTGGTATCCTTGTTCTATGTTTCTTACAAGACTGTACAAACCCTGGCAAAGCAAATGGGTTTTGTGTGAAACAAAAATTATGATGCTCACACTTCTGGTCCTTATTTTTCAGATATAATTACAATACTGTATTACATTTGCCCGAGTAGTTCCCTGTTATGACCAAGATGTATCATGGTTCGTACTCCCGTGGTACAATGAAAAATGACTTCTAAGGACTTTCTCAAATATTCTTAAGGAATTTTTTTAAGGACTGAAAAACTTTCTGCGGCTGCATTTTCACTCGAATTAGTATCACAGGTGTTTCTGTTATGTTTATAATACAATCATAGCCCTATATTTGTTTCTAGATCAGAAAACTTCCTAACTTAATTGACACACACAACCTGCAACTATGTTATGAAATAAGCCAGGCCTAAAAAAACTTAAATAAATATTTTGCACTGGTAATGCTGCTAAAGGAAAATCAGTTTCACTGCAATATTCAGAATTTAACGTTTGTTTTAAAAAAACTAAGTTTACAGTTGGTAACACCATGTTTTATTATTTTATTAAATGCGTAAATATGTTTACAACTAGCAAACTTCACAAATAATAACAAACATGAATTTCACTCAGAGCGAAATTCCTTTTCGTATGCTTCACTGACATATTTTGCTCCAAATACGTATTGTGTTATTTGTACGAATAGGTTAGGCATCCTCTCAAACACACGCCACATGTTTCTAACTTCAGACTTCAACACATGGTAACAGTATCTTTAGGGTGATTCGTAATAAAAGAACTACAGAATAGTGTTTCATCGTCAAACTCAAAAGCTTTCATGTGCGAAGAATCTGTTGACTCCATCGGCAGAATTCCAAACAAATCCGACGAGCACTCCACCATTTTTAAACTGCCTATTGAAAAAAGTCACACATTGGCTTTCAACTGTAATTTTTTCATTGGTTCGTACAATTTACTCATTGTGACCAACTGTGGAGTGGAAAAGCTAAAGGAGCTAAAAGTGCCAAAAATATGTTTTCACGTAAAAGGCAAAAAACAGCGCTGCAAGAGCTTATGGAATATGGGGACAGTGATCTGTAAGTCCTCAAAAAATCTGTCAGGAAAATTATTGAGACTTAATTTCTCAGTATTATATAGGCATCGACACCTAGTTCATTTTGATGTAAGAAATTCAATTTGGTCTTTTTTGGCACTTGGCTCCTTCAGCATTTACACTCTTCAACTGTTGAATTCTCGCTAAAAACTTATTTTGCGGCCATAAGTACACGTTATTCGAATGAAACATGATTATAAATCCAGTTTAATGTTGGTAGAACTAAGCCAAATTGTTTTTCGCTATTTCTAACTTACGCATCTAATCACAAATTTTACAAGTTTCCGTAAAATCGTATAAGGCCTACCATTTCTGTACAAAAAGTTGCATAATTAAGCCATCTGATAAAATAATAACTTTATTAAAGGACTCTTAAAATCAATGTTAACAATTAAGGAATTTTTATGTACCGTACAAACCGTATGTATTTATCATACTCAATTCTTCACACAGTCTAGTTAAGCAATCTACAAAATAATGTTCACAGTAAAGTCAGTGATGACTTTTTAACTGAACATAACAGGCTTGAAGAAAACTGCAACTACAGCTCTAGTTTCAAGCACAAAAATACACCAGCAAGTAAGCAAACAGCACATTTTTAAGGGTAGAGTGTGCGTGCATGACAAAAAAAATAGGACAATGCTACTATAAACACTGTCTGGCAGAGCATACATATACTACACCATGATGGTTTGCATGTGGTAACATGAAACTTGTAATGCATAATTATGTATGTACACTTTATTAACATTTATAACCCAATAACACTAACTGTGCATGTGGGATCAACCAGCACAAAATAATTATTTATGAAGTCACAGCTTCAAAAAGTGTGATTTATGACTGGTACTCTGCCTGGAGAATGAACATGGAAGTGTTATAATTCTTTTAAAGATTCAGTTGTATGCAACGCTGCCAAATATCAAGTTAACAAGAGTTTTCATCGCAAGGTTTCATACTGCAGTGGTAATAGGTGCATACATGGACATGTGCTTCTCTTAGGCTCTCCTGATAGCCACCTCAATCTAGAGGCAGTACTAGTGAAGTCAACTGGAACCATTTTTTCAAGGTTTGTCTACCCGTGCATATAGCCATCATGCTGAAATTTTTAAAAGGCAGTGTTGTTGCACTGTTGGCTAGCCACGTAATAATTACAGTATCTCTGGCACTGGCCGTCTCCGAAAGTTTTCCTACCTTACACAGGATTCAACTCTTTCTAGATTACCAAGTATGTGCTTCAAATTGTCTACATAACAAGTACTGTATATTATGTCTAGTGTAAATTTGTAATGCACAGAAAACTTTAATGCAACTGACTAAACGTGTACCCCAAGTGTTCACTTGTGCAATTAAGTCTTGTATCAGATTTTCACAGGAGTGATTTTCTGTAACCAAGTGATCAGTGTCCTTCCTGGTTGTCAGTTCATCAGCTTAAACAGCCAGCTGAACCGCACCTGAGATCTCATCCTTTTAATGTTTCAGCCATCCATAAAGCTGGCTTAAACTATACCACCTCTTTGACACCTAAGTGGACACTGATGTAAGTAAGACTCCTATAAAATATGTACTGTAGTGTTTTTTTTATTATACTGAAGAGGGGAATTTTTTTATTTGTGCCAAATATTTCTTTTCAATGTATTGGTTTCTAGATATTATATGTAAATTCCTTGCCAAATATCTTATAACTTTAAGAAATTTGGTAAAAAATAAACATTGAAAGTACCAGGAAAAATTGTGAAGTGTGAACAACTAGTCACGTTTCAGTCTAGGAATGCTAAAAAAGTGACTCCTGCCTAGACTCGGTGAGGAGTAAAAGATTTGCATAGTAAATTAACAATCTCAGGAAAGAAACACTAAATAAATAAAATGGCTTAAAAACCAATAGCTTTCCTTCTTTGTTCAGTTTCAATATTATTTTCGGCACTACAAAGATACCTATAAACATCAAAGCTGCCATTAAACAAAACTGCGAGGAACCATCAAAAAAGAAAACCAAACCATCTTGGCCCAGGCACGACACATGCAGACATAAACAGATTCTCGTGCCTTCCCCTCAAAAAACACGAAAGTACCCTCTAGCTCCTAATTGGCCAGTTACATTATTCCACCTCTCTCACCCAATCCAGGCCAGCTGCACCGAAAAAACCAATGAAAAACACTGTGTAGTGCACCTGCCTATATCTCTCTCTTTCTCAACCTGTAGAACCTTTCAAAAAATCACACCTGCTGTTTTAAATTTCCAGACCAAACTTGAAACACACTCCATATTGCACAACCATGCTGTAATCATACTAATTTAATCAAAATATAAACAGAATAAATTGTAACAAAAATGGTCAAAAGTAATTTGGACAACATAACCATAATACAAATGCATTCTATCCTTACTAAGATGATTGATAAAAGACTCATCACAAATTACAAAAACATAAATCCTTGCAAAATATACCCTAAAAGCTAGAACATTAAAAACTAACTCCAATTAAAAAAAAGGTCACATTACAGCTCACTGAAAGTCTTGAACAAAATATTATGTTTGTGATTGTGGTGGGAAAAAAAAAAAGGGGGGGGGGAGGATGCTGGTCACCATACTTACAGTAGTTATGTAGCTACAAGGAAATATACATATTAAACTTTTGAGGAACATCAACTGTAAGGTTAGGAAAACACAAACATCTATACATTAAGCTTCCCACAGCACTGACTACTTCAGTAAACTGTTATCGCTGTAACAATGTTCTTGACTGATTCGTGTAAGAAATATATATATATTTAAAGTTAACAACAAATATTTTGTGCATTGCATCAAACTTACATGTACCACACAATGGAAACCCCGATTTGTGCATCTGTATACTGCCCATGGTATGTACATAAATAATAAAGCACATTCCATTTTTACCATTTCTGCATTGTAGATTATTACCTAGTGAAGTCAACAATTGCTGTCAGATAACCTGTAACACTAAGCTCCATAATCACTTCTGTCACACTTATTCTCGGTTGTTGCATTTCAAATCTACTTTAACTTAATATGCAACCCATAAAACCACAAATTGTGTATCAATTTACAGGTACTTCCCAGCCTCTGCCAAGAAAGTGGACATTTTCCATAGTACTGGTACATAGAGCTTCAATTTGTGAATGTAAAGACTGTTATACACAATGCAAAATGGGTCTTGTATAATACCTTGTACAAAAAATACAGGAAATTTTGTTTGAAACACATCTAGTACAAAATAGCAGTGATATTTTAAAATATAATAGGTGCTACATTTACTTCAACTTCACAAAAGAAGTTCAGCCACAAATGGTTGTACTTATTTTGAAAATTTTCTAATGAGTGCATAATGGATGTATGAAAAAGGAATGCTTTATAAATGACAATTACTACATTTCCAGGTCATTTTGAAATTGATTTCAAAACACTTATCATTTTGAAAATGCTCATGGAGACGATTCAAATCGACTTGAGTCTCAAGGCCGTATCAGATTGAGTCGGGTGTAAAATGTCATGGAAACATGGATTGTACTGAAAACGAATCAAAAGTAAACAAACACACATACTGCAGTAGTTTCGGCCTTCAGATTTTCTGTTGACAGGTGCAAATGAAATAGACTGAATAAAAATTATCATACAATCATGAGTAACAATAATATTCTTGTATCCATTTTGTTTTCTTTAGCAATTTAACTACGTGTGTAGCCAAAAGAATAATAAACAGATGGTTGTGTGGATTTATTTATTTCATGTCAGGCAACAAATTTCAATTGTACTAACATTATCACAGACAAATTTGGCCAACGAACTGAAACTGATTTCAATTGGATCCAAAGTTTGCATGTAGACGGGTATTGTACTCAGTGGGGATTTAATACTCAATTCATTTTCAAAACGATATGGAAACGTAGCAAGTGTTTACTTCCTCTGAAATCGTTCATTGCATTTCAGATTATGATTTTCTTTATACCTCAATGGTTATGTCATATGACCAGCATAGAATGATCAACACAATTACTAGTTCCATGCCATTTAACGTAGAATTGCTCTGAAAAATAGGTTTTGCTCTATTTTGCAAGTTTAGTACCTACTTTGTGGCATGTGCAACCTTCTTAACAATCTTGTAGTGCTGCAACAAGTTAAGTTTAATCAAAGTCTTTATTATTTCTCCCTCGTGTTCTCTCGCTACCACAAAATTTCTAGTAAGGAACAGTACTTGAATTAAAAAATTTTGGTAGCTAACTTAGGCCCAGACTGCCATATCAATTTCTGCTTAAATATTTGTTTTTTGTGTGTTGTATTTTGTTGTGCTATTTTTTATGCCTGAACTGCACCTACTGTGGTATATGAATACTTGCAGCCTATCTATGTGGCTGTGTAATTCTGTACAGATGACAGCAACTCAATTGTAACTGTACACTTATATGTGAAAGAAAACCACAACCAATCTGATTTGTATTCACATGAATTAGTTCCATGTTGTTATTCTGCTTACAAAGAAGCAAAGACAATGTCAGGTTATCTACACATAAGTATCTACTCCACCATTACTGTAGTTGTAGTGATGTTGCTCAAGTCAGCGGACCCTAAACCTGTAATCTCCTTTGACTGACTCATCAGACTAACAGATGAGTGGTGTTCAAAATAGTGTTCTTGCTCACATAAATTTTGTTACTTTAACAAAGCATCTTAGGTAAGATACATTACAGAATTCACAAACAATAATGTTAACCAAAATCTTCGACATAAAATTTGTGATACATACCCAAATATAGTATGTTGCACCAGCAACTTTCGACCCATTACATTATGTTAACAGATGGCTAGCACAAGGCTACCTATTTTAACATTGGCTTACAAATATTATTTACTTTCCCTTTAAAAATTTTCTCATCTGTATTATTTTGTACATAATTTATCAGCCATGATCACAAGCTATAAAAGCCCTGCAGTAAGAAATGGTTTGTAACTACACCAAACTTGGATGCACAAATCAGGCTTTACATGAAAAACAAACAGTCGTACTATTATCTAAAACCCACACTTCAACATAATCAACCAAACTAAATTACTATTTCCTCTAAGCCATTAAAAAAACCCATCAGAAACATTTGATAAGACCTCTAAATTTGATTATGTAACATACATTTTACTATTGCATTATATAAAACTATTTTTCTTGATCTAATTTCATGAAGCATTCTGTATTTAAAAGTGCACAAGCCTTTAATAAGTGATAAAGTACATATGTAATAAACTAATTTTTTTATGCATGTACAAACACCAGTTGAAGTCTTATACTAATGGGTGGGAAAGGCACATAGCACTACACCAGCAATGGCTTGTAATGAGAATAAATGTGATTTTTTAAGCCATTCTCTATAGTGATGTTATGAAGCAAACCAGCAACTTGTAAGAATGAAACTAGTGCATTCATTTCAATCCTGATTACACTATACCAGAAACCTCCTAGCACATAATTAATATGAATATGTGTTAGAAGCATTGCAATATTAATTACTATACATTTGGTACCAGTCTATTACAAAATTGCACATTAGCTTCAAAATATATTCTTATGAAAGTTAATATAGAATGTAATATATAAGTTGTATCCTACAAATTTTGATTACTTGGCATATATATTTCCCCAAGGATAGATTAGCATTAATTTAAGCTCCAATAAATTTTAAGGAATGTATTCATCTTTATTTTAATTTGTTAACGCAAATTAAAAGTGTAAAAGTAAATTAAAATTACCCATAAACAACAAAATTTGTACATATTAAAAATTAATGGTAAACATGCCAACAGGCACCTAATAACCTAAGATGTAAAACAGACACAAACATTACGTAAATACACTTACCACTAACATACATCAGGTAACTATATTTTTCATGAGTGGATACACAAATTGCAATGTCTCACAGATGGCAACAAAACAAATTTATATAGATTGTAAAAGTACTCAACAGAAAAAAAAATTAAAGCACGGGTTTACAATACATTCTATCTTTAAACACCTTCGTGTGAAAAAGATTCAATAGTACTGTTCATAAACTAACACAAATATGTACTTCTTAATGATAAAGCTATTAGTTGGGATTCAGTGCACAAGTTCTACATTCTACATACAAGAATCTTTACCTAAATTTTTTATTTTATCTTTTGGTACACTGAAACTATGTTAAGAAGTTTCACTTAAGAAGTCTCGTTAAGTTCACAAATTCTGCATCATGAGTGAGTGAGAGAGTTTTTGGTCAGCACTTAACATCGAGGTATTTAATGCTGTGAGGGGTGACATGAGGTGAATATGGAGCAGTGCCAGAATGAAAGGGTGGGGAAAATGGGAGATCCCGAGGAAACCCTATGACCAAGGCCATCGTCCGGTATGATTCCCACGTGCGAAAATCTGGAGACCAACCTCGCGGGAAGGTTAATGGTCTGTTCTGCATCACATCTACATGTACTTTAATTTAACCCTTTTAAGATGTTTTACTGGATAATAGAACCAAATTTTTCAGTTCTTGCAGAAATGCCATTAAGAGTCTCACTACACTAGTAGACAATGTTGTGTGCAAAAACAGCAGAAAATAGCAATATGTAATGCAAAGATGACCTAATAGACAATAGGTTGGACAGAATGAAGCATGTAGTACTCAAATGCAATTACTCAAGCAGGGTGTCCATTCAAATCCCCCGAATTATCTTTATTTTCAAGGGAGTATTTTAGCATCTTGCCACACATGCATATAAAAATCTGCAAAACCACTTTTTTTTAATTTGCTAAGAAAACAGCTGTACCAAATCACAAAACGATAAAAGGAAACACATTTTTGGGGACGATAGTGTGGGGTAAGAGAGTAACTTTAAATGCAAAGATAAGTTTACAAACTAGTCTACTACAAATAAATCACAAAGTTAGACACTGTCAGAATACCAAGCAGGTAATCAAAACATTCACCAACATGGTATAGGAAAGTGTAATTTTGTTGCTAACCAGATCTTCAAAGATGTCCATAGACAAATCACATGTTACTATCGAATACATTAGAGAATAATACAGGACATAAGAGCAATGGTTTGATGACATTGAATAATCCAGCTGACAACTGTTACTACTAGGATCACTCTAATATGTCATATTTTATAAAGCAGCAGAGTATGCTCCATGAATTGTTTCTAGTGTGCACAAGCAAACTGACTCATGTAAAGAGGTCATTGATACGTATGTAGTAGCCTTCTTAGGGATCAAGAGTGATTGCCTTATAACCTTGTAATGTCGTCAGTTATCGACCCATAGAGCCATGTCATGTAGAGAGGACATAGATATGTTGTAACTTCTCAGGGATCAAGAGTGAACGCCTCGGCCACGAGCAAGGCCTAATTTTCGCCCCAGTAGTGTCACGGCCCAATGCATCTTCGGAAATGTTTGTATCCAGTAAGCTTTATCGCATAGCCCTAAGTGCCCTATCATATTTGTAGGACTCTTCAACATGCGCCTTGCTGTCATCTTGTAGTATCTTTTTATCAATGTCGTTTGAACCTTGTCACACCTACCTGTACCATATTATGTATGACCTAAGACTAATTGTAACCTCATGAAACAAATGTTGAAGATGATGTAAACCCATGTCTGTATCAAGTGTATCAACCTGTTCTATGCTTGAATACATCCTATGAAACTTAATTGATCTCTTGTCTCCTTTCATCAAACTACCTTGTGTTCCAACTTATGATAGTCAGTATGAGGCCTTCTCTTTATTTATGTAAAGATTGACTCCCTGTGCTTGCACTGAAGTTCTTCCTTGATGGCTCACTCTGTAGTCACTCATTGGGTCAAGGCTAGCTCTAGTACAGATCACTCTAGAAGAGCCATTCTACCTTCTCATACTCTCATCAACAGAACCTTATAGAGTTATGCATTGCCTTCCTACCTAGCAATCGTAGCCAATTCCAATGCAATGCAGTGGAGGTAGGACAAGTGCAATTTTCACCAAACAGGCTAAAAATAAAATTGTGATAGCATTCCAATCATGAACTTCCATCCAGCTTATCATAGGTAAAAGCTTGTTTGTAATTAATTAATTGTCCGTTAGCGAGTAATTTATGTAAATGTCATGGTACTTGGAATGAAGCGACAGGAAGGTGAACTAACAACGCTAGTAGTCTAGTGACCATGGATTTACTGACTTTTACCATGTCTTCTTCTTTATTCTGTGAAGTTCAAACACACATTTCCAATAGTTATCAGAACCAACTTTGTACAATTTTTTGAGAAATTATTTTTGAAATATACAGTCCAAGGCTTGCTCAAAAACAGTAAGAAGTTCAGAAAAGCCATTAAAAATATGTTTGTTAGGCCACAATATGCAACATGCAAATCAGATTCGCTACACTTCCATGTGACAAGGTAAGTCGAGAATATTAGGAAGGCTGCTCCCACTATCTGCACTCTCTTTAGGTGCACAAGTGTGACATAGGTAGGTTCTAGAAGAGAATAGTTGCTGTGGCAGCTTGCATAATTTGAAGTATGAAATAAAATACTTTTAACTTGTAAATACTGAAACCAACAGGGCATCATATTGGATGATAATTTTCAATTACTTTTACAAGGTGTGCTAATAACTGTTTTTGCATAGATGTAACATTAGTTACATAAATGGATGTAAATAGGCCTGTATGGTAATAATATTGCTAATATAATTTCTTATCAACATCTTTTGACCCTATTGCCAGAGAGAATAGTATTATCAATAGTGCTGGGACAAACTCAAATTTCTACAACGAACCGAACTCGAACTTAATGTAGCAATAGCTCCCTCGAATCCGAACTTGAACCGAACCTTTAGTATAATCCTCGAACCTAACTTGAACCGAAGCTTCCTGTTATTCAACGAACTCGAACTGAACTTAAACCGAAATCAAACTAAATAGTTACCTATTTTATTATTGCAATAAATAAAAATATTTGATCCTCAACATTTTTTAAAAAGAGATGAAAGACATTCTTCGTTCATCAATATATAATAGTGTATATAACTATCAAAACACTAACCTGTTTGGTACTCTGTTTGTTTATTTATTTATATATATTAGAAAATTTACTTACACGCAATATACCGCTTGATTTCCAATACCGTTCAACATACTAGCTAGCAGCAATATTTTTCCGGTCAAAGTCAAGATTCGATTTTGAGAGACGTTGCTCTTTCTTACGAAAACATATTAGTGATTGTATAAATAACACGCTGCTCGTACCAGGCATGCATCACTCAAACAGAACAAAAATTGTGCATATGGGTGTGGTGACACTATCTTGTCTATCGTGTCGCACTATCGATCACCACTCTAATATAGACTTTTCAAAAGAAGAGGTTGGCAACAGTTTTCTGTACCGATGTAAACAATACGATCACGTATTCTTATGTGCTTGAATATTACGTGAGTGAGAGTTCGTTTAGAAGTTCGTTAATTACTTACAGTTTGCAGATTTCCAATCCAAACTCGAACGTTTTATTTATTTTTCAAACCAAATTAGAAATATTTTTTTTGTAGTATTTTTTCTCCGAACCGAACCGAAATCAACCTACAAGTTCGGGTTCAGTTCGAAAATTCAAACATTCGCCCAGCTCTAATTATCAACACTCTTGGTAATAAAGTTGTTAAATTTCTAAAATACAGTAGAATCGCGTAACAGTGAGCACTGTAATAGCTAGAACTCAGTTTCTGAGGTCTTTTCGAGGAAGCAACAGAAAAATGCAAAAAATTTTCATGAAAAATTGTGATTTTACCAGAAGAAACGACTTTGGCGACATTATGTGAAGTAGGCTTGTGGCGAGTTTTGTGACCATGTAAAGTGCGCTTTTGTTATATGCTGTAGCTACACACCCCTTGCTCTCTTTCCCTGTACCGTTAACCTTTCAGCAGCTGGGACAGTTCTGCTACATTCTTAGGGTTTGAAAACTCAACCCTCTAATCATTCCAATCAAGCGCGTTTCTCTCAAACTAAAATACCGCCTTTTTAAATGTGACAAGATTCCACATTTCTGTAGTCATTTGCAGTCAATGTGCTTTTAACTTTAACTTGTAATTTTTTTGCTTTGGCTTATTGATAATGATTTTGGATTACGATTTTTACGTACAACTTTTCATTATTATGAAACCTGGATTATTACAACAGATTATAATGATTAGCATTTCAAACATTTTTTATTTTTTTATTTTTGACGTGATAGTTTTCGAGATGAGCAGCAAAAGGAATACTTGATCTAGCTACCAAGTACGAGATCATTCGCCCGTTCTGCAGACACTTCCACTGCTCACCCGCTGCCGACCACAGGTCTGCAGAAGGAATTGAAAGCACAGAGTTTTGTGCAGTCTCCTATTATGTGCATGTCATTTGTAAAATGAATACAGTACTGATATAAAGAAAATCACTGTTATAAAACCTTTTCTGAAAAAGTCACACAAAATGTTTTAATCAAAATATCATACATTTTTAAACTTATAACATATTTATTTTGCTTACTGTGACAGAACTCTTTCTCATTAATCTCAACAGGACCCTGTAATTACAGTATTCAGAACAATTTTTATGAAACGTAAGTTTCATGTTCCACGAAGGGCGCTAGAGAAAATTCACATGTATTTGAATTGAGGAAGAATAAAATGCTCGGCATAGTTTTGCATTCTGTTAGCACATCAGCCAAAATATAGGTACCTATCAAAGCCGCAGGAATTTACTGCAATGTTGAAAACAATTATCAACATTCACCATTAAATAAACACATATACGAAAGTAAAAATAACTTAAAACTTTCTCGCACTCGAAGTCACAGTCAAATTTTTCCTTACAAACTTTGGTAATGGTGCTTCTCAGTAAATAATACAGACTTTCTTGAACACTTTAACAAAACAAATAACATCTTAAAACATGGCTCAAGAACAAATAGGTACCATTTAATAGACATACTTCACAAAACAATTTCATTTATTACCCATTATTCAAAACAAATCAAAGAACCACTATTCTTTACAACCAAAAAGCTAAACTGGTACAAAACATGACAATCAATTTATCTCAATCTTATATTCAGGTTTAGCTAATTTTTAATGGTGAATTTTTATGTTACTTATTTTTGAAGCAATATATAATACAATTTGAATATGGGTTTTTATAGACGACAAACATTTTGGGGGAAAATGTCACGGCTATATTAAGAACAAATATATACTAGGTGTTCTTGGACCGTACGTGAAGTGAAAGAATTTTTGTCAGCACTTAACATCTGTCTTTAGCACTGGTGAGGGGTGACATGATGTGAGTATGGAGCAGCGCTGGAATGAAGGGGTGGGAGTAATGGAAGATCCCGAGGAAACCCATCATCCAGCAGCATCATGATTCCCACATGCGAAAATCTGGGGATCGACCCCGCCGGGAATCTAAATGTGACTAGTTTAAAGTAGTTTACACTTAATGTCAGCATTCTAAGAATCTAACCAGATTGTTAAGTCAAAACCTACTGTATTAAATACATTAAGATATACAAGTATGCACAACATATTTAAATACAGTATAAATGCCCATTACAATGCTGGTGTTGAGAGTCATATTCCAACCTGCTTTACAGTCGTTCTGCTATATATTAAACATGACAAGCCCTCCATTAATTTAGACTGGGGGATATGAAGTGACCCGTAGTTTAAAAGTATCAGTGTTTTAACAGGTTTCTACCATAAATGTACTGCAAAACCACTTTACAGAAACCTAGAACCTCAATCTAACAACACAATTCCCAGTAACTGTGGACTGTTAGATCTAGGTTTTACTGTATGACAATTTTTTCACTACTTAGTCAAGCAATATAATACGACAAAACAGAACGAGTTTAACAGACATTACTGTACATGTCAAATTTAACATACAATACTTCTTAGACACAAATTTAATAGAGAATTAATGATAAAAAATGTATGGTAGAGTTTTTAGTACAAATACAAATATTTATTTTAGACACGTATTTCATCAGTTACAAAAATGTTCACCCAGGTTAAAAATTGTGTACATAATCAGTTGAATGAGTCAAATGAGAAAAAAAAGTTTTGAGTAAGTACTTACAGAAAATAATTATTTTAATTTTACAGTACTTCTTTTGTTTCTCCTACAGGTATTTATGTGATGATATAATTCAAGAATTTCCTCACCATGTGACAAAATATTTTTCTTACATCTAAATACTTTGTAAGAAAATACATATATTTTATGTAAACATGATCCACAAATGCAATACATTAATATATGCCGTTAAAACTAAAATAAATACAACTCCAATCACACACAAATTGAGATCAATTGCTTTGCCGAGCTGTCAGCATACGGATTAGCTACAATAAGCAGCAATACTTATGTTATTTTCCACGTGATTCTTCAATCTTGCCATCTGACATCTGTGAATATATGCTGCCCCTTGTGAGCCCACTCATAGGACCCTTCCTTAACTCACTGTTTGGACCCTTGGCGTTATAAGACCTCTCCTGGAGCAGTGATTTATCAGAGCCTTTTGCAATACTCTTGTGACTCTTCTGAAGCAAATCTGGATTGGGCCCATTCCATGCAACGTAATCTGGCCTGTAGTGAAAAAACACAAGGTCAACGTCATAATCACCTTCTTCTGTCGTAACAAGTCACCAGCAGGTCGGACATGATTTTTTTTTGTCATATGGCATCATACAGACAATGTGTTGCCAATAGGACATTTGGTGGGCATGTTTCTGTATCATCACTGTGACGAGGTCGTTGCACACACAAAACGAGAGTTTAGAATGTCGTAAGCATTGTCATACAGTGAAAAAATTAATTGAATTAAAGGTATATTTTGTATAATTACCGCCCTATTGCATTGCAAGATGTTATTTTGAAATCTGTACGGATGTATTTGAAACTCAGCATGAATATGACAATGCAAAAACGTATTTCTCTGTAATGAATAAATACCAGCGATGCTTCAGAATGCTGTCAATAGCCACAGGGAAACTATTATATAATATATTTGGTCAGCAACAATAAAACTGAAATAATGCCAAAATGCATTTTAGCATGCGCCAAAGAACGAAATTCAGTTTAAATCAAGAAATTTGCTTATAAAATCTTAATTACTTCCCCTAAAAAACACATTTTTTAATGGTCTAATTCAAGGAAATACACACTATTGTATCTGAAAACTTCAAAATTTGCACAGCGATAATTTGAAATACTGAAAATAGATTATGCTCGCAATGTTTATTTTCAGGTATGCATGTTTATCAGTGTATTATTTTGTAAGAGACGTATTCTCAATAACGTAGGTTTCTAAAAGTTGTGTGTTACAATTAAAAATATCGATCTGGTCAAGTGGACAATTATTAAAAAAATATATCGGTATACTGTCTACAAAAATACAACTAACGATACAGAAAATAAAATTTTAAAAATGAAATTGACCTGAAAACAAAACCTAAAAATCTTGTCAATACACTATTACAAACTATAACACAAAGAAATAATTTGTTGTGTCATGCAGCTTATAAAAAATAAAGGTTTCTTCGATTTATGGGAGACGAAATGAGAAAGTCCTGTAAACTAATATGTGTTCTTGATATTTTCTGTGAAATAATAAGTTTTTAAGTTATAGTAATTTTCTGGCTTAGGTCACCTACGGTTTTAGTGCCCGTGATTTGGCCTTTTAGGATTGATCACCCACGTATATTAGGAGGATTATCATTTTGAGCAGGATGCCTCATCGTTGTACAATAGGTATACCTCAGAGTACTGTATTGTTGTCTATGTTGTGTATATGCCACTCCGTCGATTGAAAGGGTGAGCTCGTTTCAAATGATTTTGTTTTTCCTTCATGGTGCCTCGTCGTCCAATAGGTACACCTGAGTATATTGTATTGCTGTTTTGAAGTTAATATGCCACTCAGTCATTGTTCCAAAGGGAGTGCCAAATGTTTTCTAAATTATTGAGGAGAAGTTTGAGTGTGTCGATGCTTCTTTTGAGTTGACATAACCCAGATTGTTATTGATGTACTGTTTTTTTATAATCAGTTAAAAGTAGAGGTTTTTTTAATTAATAATTGATATGATTAGAGTTGTGAGTAATTAAAGCTGCAGAGCTAAGTGAATTTAAGAGAAATAATATTTTATATAGAATGTGTTAAAGCTGTGCGAACCTCTATTTTTCAGCTTCGAACCGATCCGAACCGAACCTAAGTAAAAAAGTTTTCGAGCAGAGCCGAACCGAACCTAAGATAGAATTTAGCCTTTCGAATAAAAATGAACCCTTGCTTTTTTCTGTCCATACCTGAAAATGGACCACCACAAAAATTTTTCAAGTCATTACCAATGTTAAACGAAATAGTAGACCTATGTTTCTTTATTTTGTTTAATCTAGCTAAATGTTTAACAAGTATAGTGTGTTCTGTTAATAATGAGAAAAACATAAATACAAGACATTTTATGTAACTTATGCAAAATCTAAAAAGGTTTTGTATTACTAATAAAAAAAAAAACAATAGCACTAGAATTATTTACAAAAAATTGTCAATGCAAGGTACAGGTCACATTCACAAGTTTGTTCTGGATTTTACATTTTTCATGATTTGCAAGATGCTCCTTCAGTACCGTGTCAGTATGACACATTTCCCTAGCGTCACTGGTGTTTTCTAAAGCTCGCCTCCCTTCCAGTTATTGTGTGTAATTAAACTAACCTCTAATTATTGTTTAATGTTCTGTGCTAATTCTGATGGTAATTACGGCAATACGTACTTCTTTATACCTTTAGTTTCGGGAGGCGGGAAGCACGAATTGTAAGCGTGGTAGCCCTGCAGCAGCAGACTACCGAGCAGGTCGGTCTGCCATATTGGACCACCTGCCTAACGGGAATAAAAGGCACTTTTCGCCCATAGCAAAGCAGTAGTCTAGGACTCTGCTTCCACCGAGCAATCTAGGCACTCCTCCCTCTACATAGGGTTGCAGACTGGTATCGGCCGCCTAAGCCCGCCCACCTACTCCTTACCTCCATGCTCTGGGGTTGCGGACTAGTATCGGCTGTCTAAGCCCGCCCTCCTACTCCTTACTACCATGCTCCGGGGTTGCGGATTGGTATCGGCCGCCTAAGCCCGCCCAACTACTCCTTACCTCCATGCTCTGGGGTTGCGGACTGGTATCGGCCGCCTAAGCCCGCCCTCCTACTCCTAACCTCTACCTATGCCTTACCAGAGGAGTGCATGATATACGTGGGACCCATTCCTCCAAGCCGCGCGTGTATTTCTGAACGCACACTTAAGGTACTGTGTACTCTGACGGCCGAGCGGCAGACATCTAACTTCAGTCGGGAACGGGCAGTCAGTATTTCTCAGGCTCCTGAATTGTGCTGTGCATCTCACGTGTGAACCTTTGTGTAGTGTAACAAAACCTTTTAACTACGTAATTGTAACCTAGTATTAAACCAGGAATATATCCGGGCAATCGCGGTATTGCTAAACAGAACATTGTATCACATGTCTTTGGTATACAGTATAACTCATTTCGCACCACGTACTCAAGGGATAAATCTGTGATAATTGAATGCAACCCAGACTTGTAAATAAGTGTAATTCTGTGCTTCGAATTCAAGTGAATGTAAATTGTGTGAATTTTATAAAATAGAACTGCCACTCCAACTCTGACCAAAGACGTGCATTTGTTATTTCTTTAAACTTAACAATTGTGATATATCCCTCAAACTTGGCCTTATGTCAGAGCTGGTTATCCATATTACGCCAGAAGAGGTGGAAGCTTTAGAGAATCCACATCAGCAGGCCGCCCAGGAATGCAAACGGTGCGTCCAAAAGCCCGAGGCCATTCCACAGGGGCTGATCCCCTCGCCTAAAAAGCTACCAGGGCCAGAGCCCACCCTCGAGGATCTACACCAGGAGTATCTAATTGTACTAAGAGATTTCCGCACCCTCGTGACCAAATACACTTCAGTAAGATACTGTGGGAAATACAGAGGGCGACCCTGCCCCTACTTAGTCCAATAAAGACACCACCGCGCCCTACTCTACTACCTAAACGCATCCTCCAGCTTATAAGGTAGGACCGTCATCTGTTCAATCCGAAGAGCAACATTTCCGAGTGCAAGCAGCAGTTATTGAGGCAATTATTCTGAGGTGAGTGGATTCAGACCTCCGCCACCCCTATATATAAAAGGGATGTTGACGTCTCCCTCTGACAAGTTGTCAGGCACGCTACAAGCAGGCCCACCCACGGGGTTCCACTCCCCCGGGACGGGACACGTGCCACGCTCCATACCAGAGGTAGCCGGGTCAAGTAAACTCATAGACCAATAGATTGCATATTTTACATCTGGCGGCTCGAATAAAATACATACACAAAAAAGATCTGGAACTATTGCTTCTGCTATCAGGTCAGAATAATTACCCTGTACATGTGAAGTACCTGAAAATTGTGATGACTTTGAAGGAACATCGGGAAAAAAACCCACTAACCGATGATGATGTTTGCTGTGTGGCCGAAAAATGCTGCTGGTTGAAGGAAACTTTATAAATTTTTTGCATCGGTTCTCGGTCACCTGGGTTGTAATTATATTTTCTCCGTTTGGTGAAATTAAATGATGTGTGCTTACTTATCGTAGTGCACCCTGAACAATATTATTAAAACAAAGTGTTAACGTAAAAAGTGTCTATAAAAAGTGATGATGCATAACAAAAACACGACAGGAATAGGAAAACAATATGTGATCGCTGAAGAAAAAAAACACAATAAAATAAAGACCAGCAATCTTCTAAATTGCAAGAAATAAAACTTCAGGAAAGTGAAAACATGTCATTATTTGACATATCAAATTTTAGTAAACAGTTTTTAAGTTTCGTAAAAAGATTTATGTTAGCACTAGCAGTTATAGTGACAACGTCTGAATAATGACTGACAACAAAAGTTGGCAAAAGTCAACGGCTACCATATTGCCTAGAACAGGAGGTGATGCAGTGCTATGTTTACTTTTATAAGTGCTGCTATTTAGTTTTTATAATAATATATTCATACATTAAAAGGTACCGTATTCATTATACACTATGCAATTCCATAATATTAAATAATGATTCGTTCAGTTTTTATTACTTTGTTCCCCACGCGTGGAGTATTAACGCCCACCTGTTAATGTACCGGTAAGGCCACGGAATTCTTTGGAATTCTGCCAACGAAATATTGAGAAGTAGGCCTATAATCAGACAGGTAATGACATTTTTTGTGCTATTTTTGCGGATGGTTCGAAAATATGGGTTCGTAAAACTAACCGAACGTTCAGCTTTCCGAATATTGTTGTTCGAGGTTTCGAACCAAACCCATACGTTCGGTTTGGCTCGGTTCAAATTTTTCGAAGTTGGACAGCACTGAGTTATGGTCATATGTGTGAGAGATTTGCTGGCAGTGCAGTTGTAATTGAATACACTGGATATATGTACCCAGTCAATGGTCATGATATAAATGTAATTAAGGGGTTTAATAGAAATGTAGTGTTCTTTGTTTTGCTTTTTCCTCTGATGTTATATTTTGACAACTGTGCAGATTACCATAAGTTGTACAGTGTAAAGTTTGCCGCTGTTCTACTTACTGTTGCTTTGCTAATTGAGATGATGTTCCCATTTTTGGTGGTTTTAATTATGTTGCCGTGCTATGCATTTTGCTGACATACTGTTTGCTGCTGTGATGTGAACATGTTGAGGTTTTCTTGATGTCTTTGTTTGTTGTGTTTAGGTAATAACCTGCTAGGGCTGTAACTCTAGTACCTGACATATAGTGGCTTGTGGTAACAACATTTGCAAGTCAGGTGGGAGGGGGGGTTGTCAGGTGGTCCACCATCCACTTAGGCCTTAATTATTTCCTTTATTATTATTATTATTATTATTATTATTATTATTATTATTATTATGTCTACTTTCTCTTGTGTAATTTACTGAATTTGCTACTATCTATTTAGTTTATTATCTTCAGGTATTGTTGACAGGAGTTTAGAAGGGTGCTGTCTGGTCTTTACCTGTATCAGATTTAAAACCACCCTATTCAATTTTATATTTAACTAACTGCCCCGACAAATGTTTTGTCACATAAATAACTTATTGTAAGTGTGTAAGGATGCGGTATGTAAGTGGAAGAGGTCTAACAATAAAGAAAGAAAGAAATAATAATAATAATAATAATAATAATACAGCAGTGACATCTGGTGGGGATAGACTGGTATCAGCTCGTGGGGATAGCTGGTCAATTATCACTTACACAGTTATCGACCGGGTTCTAAAATTATTAAATTAAAAATATTTACTAAACAATAGCACTTAGGAGTATAAAAAATAGATAAAAACCTATTTGCAGACCTACCGAATGTATATACAAAATTTCATTGAAATCGGTCAAGCCGTTTCGGAGGAGTATGGAAACAAACACTGTGACATGAGAATTTTATATGTTAGATTTAGTTGGTTTTGGTAGAGCTTACTTTGCGTCTTAATTTTATTTGAATATCATGTTGACCTAACTGCACAAATGTGCCTACCCAGTTCCTGGACGAGCTAAGTTTAGACTGTAACCATATTTACTACTTTTACTTTTCACTAAAATGCATGTGCCCGTTCACAAGTTGAGTGTGTAACAGAGACAGAGCTATGTTTTGCGAGGGTTGGTGTGGGCCAATCAAAAGACATGACGTTAAAAATATTAAACTTTATCTTGCAATTTAAGGTGGCGTTATGTTTTAGAAAGCAATATGTAGTTTCACTTGAGATGTGGTTTATGAGTATAAAGGTTGTAATTGTTCATTACATTTAACATAGTTTTAGTTTTCAGTTACATTTATCTTAGTGCGTTTGGTGGCCACCAGTGGCACTTTAGTGCAGAAGGAAGCGAGACTGTGTTGGTCGGCAATTCTGTTGTGGGCTTTTGAGCTGTGAGTTTGTGCCGAGTGGTTGTGTGTGGCGGCAGTGTTTGTGAAGCAATCACGGCAATCATGGGGACGTTTGTGGTCAGGGAAATTTTCTCCCCTTATTTATTTCTTTAGTTTTTTTCGGTCTGAGTATCTAATGTCTGTCCGAGTTTAGGGTAAATTTTAGTATTTAATTTGTTGGTTAAGGTACTGTGTGGCCTGAGGATGGAAACCTAGTTTTATTTTGAACAATGTGAATCTGCTTTCTTTTTGGCTTAATGTAAATAATAATAATAAAAAAAAAAAAACATAAAAAATTATTTACCGCTTTGAAAACTTTTGGGTGAAGAAAAGATTGTGTAGGCTATTCATCTGGATCACGCAACCATATAAACAACGCAACCTTCATTAAGGAATATACAGTAACCTCTTTATAACGACCAACTGTCTATAACGACCCGTTTTTAGGAAACCGTGATTTTTTAATTTATTTTATTTCAAATTTCAAGGAAATCGGCAAAAAATAGGTTCTTGTGCGCCGTGTTGCGTTTATAGTGGCGAGAACTGTACTGCAAGCGGCAAGCGGTGACTCATCCTTCCTCCCTCCAGCTGTAACGGTACTGTTATCTTCCTTTCCCCTCATGTGAATACCTGTCACGCTCGGCATTCTCCACTTTTGTTCACGTGCCAGTGTTCTCTCGATCGCTGTTAGATACGCAACACGCTCTCTGTTTGCTATATTATAACAACTTTATTGCGCGACTTTTGGATTTCTCTTGGTTTTTTACGATGTATGACGACTTATTACGCTTATTTTCACGATTTCAATTTGTAATTTATTTGGTTTGAGTTTGTGAATGAATATTGACAACCCACGCAGTTCTTTTGGCTTTCGATTTGGTTACGATTATTAGGTTTGATTTTGTAAACGATTGTTGACGACCCATCCATTTTTTAAAACTTCATATGGACTTTCGATATTTCCATAATGAGTGGAAAGCGAGTCGGCTTGTCCTTTCTGAAGAAGTATGAAATAATCAAGGAAGTCGAATCGACACAGAAGCCAAAGTCAGAGATTGCATGGGAGTTCGGCATCCAGAAATCAACATTGTTTACAATCTTAAAAATGATGGATGAGATCGTAAATGCAGTGCAGAAGGAAGAACGCAATGCAAACATACAAAAACTAAGGCGTAAGATGCACACCAATTTGGAGGAAGCTGTGCTGGAATGGTTCGGCCAACTTAGAGCACAAAATTTGCCTGTAAGCGGAGGACTTTTTTAAAAAATAGGAAACAGTTGTTCGGCCCTTTAATGTGTCAGACTTTCTTTTATTGTGTGTTTGTTTAGTGTCCCGTCAACGAACGCAGTGATAATAGTAAACAAATGATCTGCCTAATCTATCACGTTTGTTGGATATTATGTCTGGTAATTTTCTTACTAGTGTACTTGTAGTTTTTTCATGATTTTTTTCCCTTGTGTACTCTTTAATAAATTTAAATGTTCGCTCGTACAACAGCTACGACTATGCTGTTAACTAATTAATTAACTAATTAATAGTACATTTTTAGTAGAGTGGGGGCCATGTCGCTACATTTTCTTTGTCCTGAATGAAATATTTTACGCATTGACATGTAAGTTTAATATTTTAAGTGAGCGATAACGTTACGTCACAGTGTACGCCCGTGATTATCTTTCTGTCGGTCTCAAGACAGAGCAAGCTGACGTGCTGAAGAGAACAGCTGCTATGGCTGTGGTATTGATCGGTGCATGTGCACGCAGCCATTTCCGGCACTCATCTCCCCCCCTGCCCCTACATCATGGTCTATCCTCCCGGCCGCACTTCCTAGCTGACAGCCGACCTGTGCGGACGCACCTCTCGGAGCTCCGTGCATTAGGCACGAGGCGGGAAGACTTCTCTCACTTGCTGCAATCGCAAATAGCGAGCAGAAAAAAAAAGTGAATGTCCAAACCCTGTTAAGCTTAGCTTATAGGGATTAGCGCTTACTCACAAGTTTAGTCAGTTCAGTCGGCCCATGGATCCCCAGCCCGACTAACAGCGTAATCGCAGAGGCAAGGTGAAGTGGGTGTTGGACACATACTGTTTTTATTACACTGCATGTTCTAGGTTACTTGAAGGCGCCCAACCTCAAGAGCTGAAGACGTCGCAGTAGGCAAGTGCAGCCCTCGCGGCTAGCACAGATCACCGACAGCAAGGAGTAAGGACACATAACGTCCCCTCCTTGCACTAGAAATGAGCCACCAAGAGGCGAATGCGAATGCGAGTTTTGCCCCCTCTGCAGCAGAGATAGCCATGCCTCTGCCAGAAGGCAATGATGAATTCGTGCTACATGAGCACAGTTATTCACGCCCGCGCAAGCAAAAGGCGCCAAGAAGGGCACAGGAACTGCTTAGGCACGCCACCACAGCGGCGCTACATAGGGCAAGGCTGCGAGCAGAGCAGCATAGGCAGTATTCTGCTCAAAGCAGACTGAATCGTTTCGCGGTCCTACAGCAACGCCGTGAAGGCCAGGTAGCCTCTATTGTCCTGCCAGGAACGTCAGGAATGCAGCTGAACCCCCCCGCACCCCTGGCAAGCCAGCAGCGGCTGGACAAGGCGAGTTCCCCCCTCCCCACTTCCCCCTCGAACGCCCTAGTCACGAGTGCGGAAATGAGGAATTGGGACTTGTAAACGCACAAAAAAAGATTACGCGCGTACATGGAGGCGAAAGTATGCACAACTTAACGAGTTCTGATGCTATGGACACTGCCATAGAACCAGAAACAAACCAGGAATCCGCGAGCTTGATTCCCCCTCTCCCCTCCTCACCCCCTGCCCGAGACGCGCAAAATACGCCTCCCGGCCACGAGAATGCAGGGAACAGAGGTAAAAACAATGTTAATGACATGCACGGTAGTAACTTGCGTGATAGGTAGCAGGCAGGCACAAGCACTGCATCTAACAGTGAATCGGCCAGGGCCAATACGACTGGACCGAAACCAAAGCCTCTCATCGTGTTTCACAATGATAAACACCCCTACCACGAGCTGTACCAGGCCCTCACAGCAGAGAATATTAGTTTCAAAGTGCACAATAATAACCTGGGCACTTACTACCAAATGGCGACTATTCCAGAACACATAGCTGCTTTCAGGATAGTGACACAAGTAGGGGTGGAACATGCCGCACTGCGCGCGAAGTCAGAGCTCCCAGGCATGTACATAATGAAAAATGTCCCCAGAGGCACTGACTGCAATATCATCGCAGCCGATCTTACTAGGCAAGGCGTGGCAGTACAAGAAAGTCACGCCTGTACAGAACAGAGGCAGGCAAGTACTGTCAACGTACATAGTGGATGTCGACCACGAATGCTGCGCAATATTACATGTACAGTACTGCATGTGGGTGCGTGTAAAAATAGAGCCTTTCCGTCACCCTAAAGGCATACTACAATGTAGTAACTGTCAGAGGTTAGGTCATGTAGCAGGTGCTTGCAAGGCCACGACAGTGTGTCGCTGGTGTGCCGGCAATCATGCCACGAATAAGTGTAAGGCTTCTGCGCCTATGGGCGCTCTCTGCAGCAAGTCTCACGCGGCTAATTACCACGGCTGCGAGGTGCATGTGAAGGCTGAAAATTCCCGCAGGCCAGCTGAACAGCGATCTAAGAGACAGCCACAGCTGACCCAGTCGCAGAAAGACCAGCAATACTTTGCTAGTCGGCGAGCTGGTAATTATCCTATGCAGACTCGAACTAGAGACCCTCAGCCCAGGAAACAGGCAAAAAGGCCTAACTCGAGCCCCGAGCAGAACAGCCAGGATGAAGGCTGGCACAAGGTAGGGAAAGATGGGAAAACCCAGCGACCTCCCCTCCCTCCGCCACAGCGCCCTGAAACGCAGACGAGCAGTGAAACTCGCAGAGGCAAGAACAGCCAAAAGAACAAGCCAAAAGGTGAGAGCAGGGAATCGAACCCGCGACCCCTACCCACAGCCGACCAGACTACCTCCTCAAAGGCAAGGAAGGGACCCAGTTATGCCAGTAAGGTAACTGGGGAAGTGATGGAAACAGGCCCAATAGAGACTGAGCCTGCATCTATTCCCAGCCCAGTGCAACATTCTGTTGACAGGTTTACGAGAGCAGACCCCGCTGAGGCACGAACTCGAGTCGGTGGCTGTACAGGCACCTGCCTCCCCCTTCAACGCTCGATTGGCCGGCATACAGACCAGCCCACCCCCTTCCCCTCCAGCCCGCATTCCAGTTGTGCCGCAAAGCCAGCTACCTGCACCATTGTTCGTGGCTCAGCAAACAGTGGTACCAACCCTGCCTTACCCGCCCCAGCGCGAAACAGTGCAGCCACTAGCCGACACTCTGCAGAGTACAGACAGGCTACAAACTGCGCTCTCTCAGGTTCGCGACAGAAATAATTAAGCGCTATCACCAACTCACTATGCAACATGCTAGTGGCTTGGCAAACTCCTGATCTCTCTGAAGTTCACCGCATAAATCTTGTGGTGAATTTCACACAGTGTGACCTAATCAATAATGGCCCACGCCAATAATCCCCCGCAGGTCCTTCATAACTTGCGCACTCCATTCCAGAGGCTACTCTTCTGGAATGCAAGAGGACTACTTGGGAAGTAAGCCGAATTCTCAGACTTCCTTTTTAGGCATGAAGTACAGTTGGCAGCAGTGAATGAAATGCACTTTCTCCAAACTGACAAATTGCACATCCCTGGATATGTTATCCACAGAAAAGACCGAGAAGGTCGCTATAGTGGGGTAGCTATCATCATTAAAAATAATATAGCTCATACTATAGCTCCAGTCCCACAGCTGTCGCTATTAAGCTGTCAGTATGTGGCAAGCCACTGACTGTAGTATCAGTGTACTGTCGCACTAGCCAGCTAACTAACCAGGACTTATCTAGCTTATTAGGCCCTCTGCAGTCTGCCTTAATACTGGGAGACCTAAATGCTAAACACCCCTCCTGGAACTCAAGAGTAGCCACGACTAATGGCAGTAGGCTATATACCCCCCAGTTGCGCCATGACTATATGATGTGTACACCAGACAACCCCACCTGGTACCCTGATGATGTAGGCAACAGGAAGCAACCAGACGTACTAGATATAACTATTTATAAAAACATAAGCTTTGTGTATGAACTAGAAGTACTCCATGAGCTTAAGTCTGACCACTTGCCAGTCCTCCTGCTAATAGAGAACACAAGAGCGACCGCCAATCAAATACGCACTACTCTCCAGTACTCTAAAGCAAACTGGCCCGCCTTGCAAGACTACATGGAATGGGAGCTGAACACTCCAGAGCATATCGATTCCCCTGAGCAGGTTGATGAGTGTGTTGCTACACTCACTAGCACAATAAAGACCGCAATTGATAGGTTTATACCTAGGAAGGCATATGTATCCAAGCCACGAACACTGCCACAATGTATTCATGACTTAATTACAGCCCGCAACAATGCCTGCCGGCACTGGCAACGAACAGGGTCCCTTCATCATAAGGACTGCTTCCGAAGGCTACAGGAGCAT
>PNEQ01055196.1:0-37377 GCA_003012365.1 Medauroidea extradentata
GGCAGTACCTACAACTAGCAACTGTCATTAGAGCTGGCACTAGGAACAGCGGGTTGGGCTGCAACACACAACACAACTCTACACTGACCAGCACTCTGGTAGGACCTACAACTAGCAACTGTCATCAGAGCTGGCACTAGGAACAGCAGGTTGGGCTGCAACACACAACACAACTCTACACTGACCAGCACTCCGGCAGGACCTACATCTAGCAACTGCATCAGAGCTGGCACCAGGAGCAGCAGGTTCGGCTGCAACATGCCACCCTCAGCACTCCTGCAGTATCCCCAGCTGGCAACTGCCATCAGAGCTGGCACCAGGGGCGGCAAATTTGGCTGCAACACAACACCACTCTACACTGACCAGCACTTCGGCAGTACCTACAACTAGCAACTGCAATCAGAGCTGGCACCAGGTACAGCAGGTTGGGCTGCAAAACACAACGCTACACTTACCAGCACTCTACCAGTACCTATAACTAGCAGCTGCCAATTTTATTAATTTGAAGATGCAAAAAAATGGTTGACGAGTAGGGAGACATCAAATCTATGATATTCGCTGTTATGAAATGTGTTCGTTTTCAATTTAACTATAGAACACACCATCTTTAATGATAAATCAGATAATAACATAAATTAGGTTTAGTCTGTGAGACAGAAGAGGGAAGAGGCCAACCGCCATTTTGGTACCTGAAAGAAAAAAGTATTTGATTAACATTAAAAAGCCCATGATTTGGGCTGATGTTGTCTTGTGATGATCTAATTTCGTGTCACAGGAACAGTTGATTGCATGTAAAACAACTTCCACACATTGTTACTTCCGTAAACAAGTCATCTTGACCTAACTACGGTTTGTTAATGCTTCGTCTGAATACTTGTATTATCTGTTAATTATGTCTCTTACCTTAAATTTCGCTATGGAGGCAAGAAAGAGTTCAGGTTCAAACTTGACCATCATGATTGTTGTGAAGCCAATGGAGAGAGATGCCAGCTGTACCAGGTAGCCATAAGAATGAAAAACTGGTATCACCAAAAGATGCCTGACGTTTGCATCCAGGTCTCCAAAGCTCGGATCACTAAAATCATGCAACGTATCTGCGGTTATATTTCACAAATTTACTATTTTAAACATTGTCGATGTTCACTTGGCTACTGTTAGTTGTGTCTTGAGCTTTCTACGAGACATTTTTGAAATTTAAAGTAAATACCATAGCTCAATTTCTCAGTTTCCGAACTTGAGTTAAACTTTACTGAATGTAAGACAAAAATATTGTATTTATTTTGAAATCCTTACTTAATATTGAAATTTTGTGATTATTTGTTTTTAATGAAGCAAAACACTTTTTAACAAGTTTTCAAATGTTGGTAAACTGTAACCCTTATTCATTTGTGAATGTTTTATAGTAATTAAAATCCTAATTTACGTGCATGTTACTTAATTACCAGACTGATATCCTAATTTGTTGTGGGTTTGATTGTGGAGAATATAGTACGAATATTAATAAGAACATGGCCATAAGTAATATTCGCAGTAGGGCTCAGTTATACAATAGAGATCTTCCATCTAGTCCACTTCGAAAGTGGGTGTGTGTCTGCCAGCAGCTGTTATACTGGTTATATTCTAGCAATCCAAAGTATTTTTGTTTGAGCTCTCAGACTTCCTTAGAGGTAGGTCGCTCCGCTAGAAACGTAATTGTTTGAAACAGTCATCTTAATGGGTGTCACAAGAAGCACAGTGTCAGCTGTTACATTCACCTATAAGAAATATAGATACAATGTCATATTGCAAAGAAAATAGAATGACAACCTAGCTCACACGATCGGAGAGAGGGCTGTTGACGGTAGCAGTGGCCTGAAAAAATTACAGCGAAGTATCGAATGACCTTTGATTTGCAGCATAAAAAAAATGTCCAATCGTATCTGGTATTACAGATATTCACGGCAGAATGTCCTTTCCAAACCATTGGTGACTTCCCGCAATGCTTTGAAGCGAAATAATGTGGTGTTCTAGAGCACAGAGGCTGGGTATATCAGCAGATGGAACATTGCATCTGAGTAACCAGCCTTTACATCGTTTCAAGCCGAAGTCATTTTGTATTTGTCTGCCTCAATGTTAGTGTGAGACGAGGAGGAAGCACTTTGATGGAGTAAAGGTCAACACCTTAGCTTGTTACGGGACCACTTGTTGGTCTGAACAGGAGGTCACCTGCCATCCTGAGTGATTGGCTCCTCAGCAGTGGCGAAGCGTGAAATGTTCTAGGACAAGCGGTGATTAGCAGTGACTGTACAGAACTTTTAGTGGCCTGTGTCAACATTTGAGTGGTATAGGAGCAGGTACACTCCTCAGCCAGTAATATGTAAGAGACAAGGAACCAGTTCTCAGTAATACACCAAGGTCTCAGAAACACAACTGTCACCTGCTCAAAGTGTATAGTCGGGTCTCATACTGCTTGCCTTGGAACACGACCACGTTTCGCCACTGCTCCTCAGCTCCAAAAGGAGGGACGAACTATGTTGGAAGATAAAAATATATCCCAATCACACTGCCTGTTGGATCCAGTCATGAATAGATGACAATGGAAGTGAGTCGGATCATTTCATATGGCCTCCTCAGTCCTTTGTTTTTAACATAATGTCAACTTTGAGATATTGTGAAGGTTCAAGTGAGTGCTTAATGTCTACTTCTAGTTATACTTTCCATTAAGAGACACCGCTGAACATGGCGTAGCTGTGTCTTTTTCATAAAATGCTTTTCTAAATACTGTGTCAGATAAAAACAAGTGTGGGCTAAATCCACAGTATTGATTCCATTTTATCAGATATCCAGATGATCATATATTAGTTTGCCATACACTTTCATGTTCAATATTGTGTACAACAGTCCGCCAACAACATTTTTACACTATTTTAATATGACGAGATAAACGCTCAAGTATAACTAGTCTTTGCTGTAGTTTTAAAAATAAAATATAGCAATAATCTAAAAACCACAATTCACAAAACTGTGATTCCTCCTCTTAGCTTTCATCGGAATCTTTTTAATATCTGCTTAAATATGGTAAGATGAATAGAGAATAATTAAAGTTGTAGTTAGTTATGGCTGAAATAATTTTTTGTATGCAATCATTAATTACTACTAACACTTATTTACTGTGGTAGTTCATGATTTGTTAAAAATGTTAGTACTACACTCAACTAATACAATACTTTTGTTTTATTTTACGGCAACTGTAATAGAAAAAAAAGAAGTTTTGTTTATTTCATATGTGTGCTACGTAATGTATGGTTGATGAAAAAAAATTGTCTCAAGCTTAATATATGTTGTTGAGAATATGATACATCTTCCTACATCAGTGGTTAAGACGCAGCTAGTTAAAGATCACATGAGTGTAAAAATCTTCGATGCTGACATTTTTAACGCTACATAACCTTGGAAATAGACAATGAAAGACCGAAGCTCAATGTCCTACCACTGCTATGCGGATGAAGTGTCTCATTAAGTACCGTTGTAAACATTTCGTTTTTCGTTTCTGAAGTCGAATCGTTCCGGTCTGTTCGGTGAAATTCTTTCAAACGCTTTCATCCAGTAGAGTAATAATTACTTTCTGAAAAGGAACCTCGCATTACGAAAATTCACATGCACGCAAGCAGCTCGTCAAGCTTTATTCTTTCTACATCATATGATTAAACACTGGTTTTCTGAAATGTCAATGGAAACTGCCCCTAGTATGAAAGTTAATTGCAACTTACGAAAACTTGATACATTTAATCGGATTTTCTTTATGTTTTTGTGTATAACTTCCGAGGAATTAACTGTAACTTTTAGGCATGTACAATAATTTTTACTGCCAATAGTTGCTGTACAACAACTTCTATATTAGCATTTACATGATTCGAGTTGGATGAGTCAGGACTTAGTGTGCTAATTTTACGTTGTGATAGCTTATGGAAAAGTAATTCTAAAATACGTTACATTTCTAAGTAGTGTTAATTATTGAGTAATGTTACTCTGAAATCGACTATAAAATAATAATAATCTGAATAGTGTCAAAACAATAAAAGTCGAACAGGTTTTTTATTTCATTTAAAGAAAAGTCGGATTTCAGGTAGCATTACTCACCACAGTCAACTTACAAACAAATTGAAAAAATACATTTTCAACTTACTATCTTATAAGCTATCACAACTTACTTATAGGATGTCAGCAAGCTGTCCTGACTGTCACTGAATGCATGTTTTAATTGGCTGGTACTTTACACACACATTTCAGAGATAGCTTCAACTCAAGAGAGAGTATTGTAAGAGACAGCGTGTAGAAAGATAGTTGTGAACGCCCCCACGAGGCAGCAGAGACCCACATACCTGAGGCCGAGCATACAGGCTATGATGTTGGTCGCAGACAACATGACACCTTTAGGCAGGCCAGTGGTACCACTAGAGCACAATATGGCTGCCACATGTTGGTCTGGATGTACGTTCACGGGCTGGAAGGGGCGTGGCGCAGGCTCCAGTAGATAGCTGGAGAAGGAAGTGTTGCCTGGTTGGCAGACCTCAGCGAACACTACAACCTCCTGCACGTGTGGTAGGTGTCGTGCCACCTCGGACATAATCTTCTCGCATCTCGCCGAACAGAAGATGACACGCGGCTTAGAGATGGACAATGTGTGCTCCAGTTCTCCTGTCAACAACAACTTCGTTGTAATCTCAACCTTACAAACCATGTTCCAGCACTTCAACATAACTTCTTATCACATATCAGGGACATAGTCGCTTGTGGCGACATTGGGACCCGTCACTGTCTGTGCGACGATCATTGTATGCAAGTACAGACACAGAATATTTATGAATGCAGGAGTGAAACAGCCGGTAGGATGGAGAATTCAGTCACACACGCCAGCAAGATGCCGGAAATGCCTATATGCTGATATATAATGTTCCGGGGAGCCAATCAGCCGCGAAGTTCGCTCGTATCAAACGAACCGCCACATGATTTCACGTCGGTATTGCTAGGAACACGAAAAGTGCGCGAATTCAATGTCCTGCATGCTAAAATCCACTGTCATATGCACACTTAAGTCCTATCTATTTGTTTATTGTCATGTTGTTCCAGCGAATAGCAGCTAATGGACAAATGGTCGAGGCTTGAGTATTGACGCCGGGCGAGACCACGAGCCCTTGTTGCCGCTTGCACGTCTCCTGACGTCACAAGGTAGGGAGTCGACGCTATCATATACTCCTGGCCATGCGCCAACAACAGAAGGCCATCACCGCCGCCCGCGCGAATTCTCCGACCTACATTGGATTTTCGCCCGCGGACTTTCCAAGTGTGTGATCAAAAATATAGTGTTTTTCAAAATTCTTTTATTATTTATTTCCTATTTTCTTTAAACCCATTTCGGCTTAGCTTCAAGTGTTTACTAATTTGTATGCAAAGTGTCTCTCGCCAGGGTTGACGACTCCGGCAGTCCGGGTCGCCACTCCCACCCTAATTTTAGGGCAGGGAACTAAATTTCCCTCAACCGCCTTCTGCGCCCTCACAATAATTGAGTGTTTGATTTAAAGTGTGTGTTATTCAGCCAGTCCAAGACCTAATTATGTATTTTCACCACATAAACCTTTGCTACATCACCAACTAATTCGCCAACGGATCCTTTCTGAACGCACTGCAAAATAGACATTCTCACTAATTAATACAAATGTGGACTTAATTAACCCTCATCAATTATTCACGCCTCATGGCAAATCATACCAGCGCTTTGTAATCATGCTTTGTAAATACTATGTTTTCATTCCCATTCCACCAGGGGAGCTTCATATTTGGCGGGGACGGCCTCCCTCTTGCGCGCGTTAAATAAGTCAGTCTTCGTATCAACAGGCAACGCGTCGGTCGCGTAATTCCCAGCGCTCCCGAGAGAATTCAACTTTTGCCTCTCCGACAACTTTCACGCCATAGCTAGTTAGTATATCTAAACCGTTTTCTTTCTCTCCCGGGAAGCACCGACTCGGGGAAGACTCGTGCCCCCCGCTTTATTTCGTACCCTTGAAATTGTTTTAACATAGCAATTACCGCCACGCCTTAATTGGTGATTCAGCCCCAGCGAGGCTTCGTGTCGCTGGCCCGTTTATTTTTTGCATCATGATGCTCATCCTCTAGTACAATACAACGATCTTGTGGTTTACTACGTATTGGTGAGTGTTATTTATGTCTTGTTACGTGTTTTATTATATGTTGGTGTCCTGGATGACTTCACAGTCCAGCTAATCTCAGTGCCTATTCCATGTGTGTAATAAGGGTGTTCTGTTGGCCCTATACAACAGAATGTTGTTTCAACTACGCCGCCGACATCCGTACATAAGGTAGTGGTCCGGGCTTTTTGACCACGACCCCCGCGGTAAGAGTCTCTCGTGCTGGTCCGAGTAAACTAACTACGCTGGCGCCCATTCTTTCACCGTAATTGAACGTTCTCGCAGCCTTATGTACCCCGGACAACGCCAGTATACACGCGATAGTGGATTCTAACATGCAAGTCATTGAATCAGCGAAATTTTCCTGTGTCTAGGTATTACTGTTTAGTCTGTGACACAGGTATGAGTAGAGACCCGTCAACTTCGCGGGTTCAACGCCCTTCGTGCTTGATCCACTATGTACCAAGACAGCGCGGCAGTCAACGAGTGTTTTAATACAGGTCTGCTATTGGTACAGTCATCAAGGACGAGTTTCATAAACAGCAGCCCAATCACGTAAGTCGCATACTCAGGAGTTCCAAATTTAGCGTCTCCTTTATTGGATTCGCAAAATTTTCTGGTCTCTAATAATGGTTCACTTGGAAATACATGGACGTACAATTTGTTGTTTTAACGAAACCTTAATGTTTACGCATGACGATGTTCGTAAGCACAGTTCGAAAGACAGTTCGCAAAAATAACAGCAAAATTGGCATGATCATTTAATGGTTCTCCATCCACACATAAATCATCCAGATAAAACAATTGCTACAGCAACAATAAATTATTACATAACAATTTAAAAAGTATATCTGTTCAAGTGTCACATGTTTGACAAGGCATACAAGGATCGCCTACATTAACGATCAATTTGTTCGTGCATGTTCTACAAATGCGAAAGTTCAATGTTCGATACTCAGCACTGCTTCATTACATAATAATAATAATAATAATAATAATAATAATAATAATAATAATAATAATAATAATAATAATAATAATTTAATCATTCAGAGCGAAACTCCATGTCATACAGACATACTTTGTTGTGTCAATAAAATACTACAGTTTTGAACAACAGAAGAGCATAAACCTGTATTTAATTCGCCAAATAAAACATTTTTGAATAAGTCAATCAGATTTTCTTTGACTCAACTGAACATCTCAGTCCGAATATAATAACAATAATAATAAACGAAAATGTTTTCGAAAACACCCGAATCTTCAACCCCCTTGTGCTGTTAAGCACACCTCAGCCGACCCGCAGCCAACCCTCCCGACACTCTGTGAGCCACAAGAAATTGTATATTTATCTATAAACTAACATTAATGTTCTACCGACAATCTATATATTCCGTATTTAGCGTTTATGATAGAAAAATAAATACAATAAATTACAATAGCTATAATTGTGGTAGCTGAATACGAACTAAGTTCTGGGAACTTGCCCTTAAAGTGCGACTGTAGCTTTACCTATCAGTCGACACCGCAGAAGATATTGAGATACAACAGACATTTCCCCAATAAGTTTAGTTCAGGATAACATCGAATCAGTTATACTTCATTCTTGAAACTTCAAGTTTGCAGTCTGTATTCGGTATGAAAATAATAATAAAAATACGTCAAACAATGTAAACTCGTCACCAAACATTGTTATAATTGCATAATTAGACTCTATGGCAGTCAATAATATTTTTAACACAAAATATTTATAACTGTCTATAAAATATAAAACAGAATTTACAGTATTGCCTTGTTTTCTCTGCGTTACTTTCTCCTTTACAGTAAAGATTGTTACAAATTTAATGCCGAAATAAGAAGAATTAAATTTTAATGCCTGCTTTAAACAGTTGGAAAAGGTATTTTAGTAAACTGACAAAAATAGAATAATACGAAAATTCTACTGATAACAGAACCATACGTCAAGGCCCGACATAGCATCAAAGAAAAATATAAATTTGTGAATGTAATAGATTTTTAGTTATAAATTGACTGTAATATGCATAGTACATTACTCGTCGAAACCTCTAAGTGGCTAGAAATGTACTGTTTTAAACAGTTTTAAAAAATAAATGACAGCGAATTACTGTATAATTAGTTAAGAACTCTTAAGGGCGCGGCTGCCGCAATTTTCATCACCATTTTTTTATATTTTATTTATACCAGATATTTTTTTTTATTTTAGACACAAAACGTGACTAAATTTGGCTCTTATGAAATTTTTTATCTCTCATAGTTTTCGCGTAATGGCTTGTTAAAGTCATATTTTGCATGTTTCCGTTTTAACGACTATGCTAAAACCAACTGATATACCAAACTCAAAAAAATCACAGTGGATAAAGACATTGCAGACTACAATGACATGCTCATAAATTAAAGATTAAAAATTATATTAATTGTAAAAAAATGCTGAAACTGAAAATAAAAAATTTACAAATTCAATTTTTTTTTTAAAAATACTAATAATTTTTATTCTTTAATTTTATGAGCATGTCATTGTAGCCTACAGTGTCTTTATCCACTGTGATTTTTTTGAGTTTGGTATATCAGTTGGTTTTAGTGTAGTCGTTAAAACGGAAACATGAAAAATATGACTTTATCAAGCCATTACGCGAAAACTATGAAAGATAAAAAAAATTCATAAAAGCCAAATTTAGTCACATTTTGTATCTAAAATAAGAAAAAAAAATATCTGGTACAAATACAAAATAAATTAATGATAATGAAAATTACGGTAGACCGCGCCCTTAAAGTAAAATGATCATTGCAGCAATTTTATCATATGAACTAAGTAACAATTTTTCCTAAACGGTACTACAGCTTTCGGAACTAATGTCTAAAATGTAAGTTACACAGAAAAAATGCCGCTGGTCACTTCTTTGTAATGGCCAAATCTTATCTCGTGTTGAGTGTGTGTATATATATGCTTAAATACATATGTATGTGTGTATGTATATATATATATATATATATATATATATATATATATGTGTGTGTGTGTGTGTGTGTGTGTGTGTGTATGTATATATAGTCGGACCAAGTTGTCGTTGTGGGGGGACTGGGTAGTAGAATTGATAAGAGTGAAAGATATTCAGTTGTTAAGGATATCAGCAACATTGCCAGAGCCACCGGTCACACCAGTGTGCTGATCTGTGAGACACCACAACGGCATGACAAACCTGTTCTTGAGAGGAAGGTGCAGGCAGTTAACACTGCTCTGCGTGGCTATGTGAGGTTAGGCAGATTCAGTCACATTGGTGTGATCAGTCTAGAGGAAATAACCAGAGCCGATCACACGAGACATGGTTTGCACTTGAATCGTTCGGGCAAGAGGAAACTTGGTGACCGAATTGCTCGTACGATTCAGGGCAGCCATGCCTCAAGTCAGAAATTCAGGTCATTGTTGGTGACCGTAAACATTTTTTTTAGAGTAAAAGACTCCATACCTTTAAGATTAAATTCATGTAACAAAGAAGTTTCACTTACACAACCAGCCTCAAAAATAACTTACAATTCTTCAATCAATAATAAACCACCAATAAAAAATAATGCTAACAAATTGTGTCTTTTCCATCAAAATGTAAGGGATGTTACTAGCAAAATTAACGAACTATCAGTATGCTTGCAACTGTCTACAGAATACAATCTGGACTTCCAAATATTATGTTTAACAGAAACTCATTTATCAGAAACGTTTGCGAAGCAAGTAAAAATTCCTGGTTATTCCCTTTGTTCCAGTTATTGTAGAACAAGTATGACTAAGGGAGGTACCTGTATTTACATTAAAGAAAATGGTAATATTAGTTGTGAAAATGACGTACATTTAATATGTGAAGATCAAGTTTTTGAATGTAGTTGTGTATGCATGACAACTGAATTAGGTAAAAAAGTAATTATTATGAACATATACAGAGCTCCAACTGGCAACTTTAATAATTTTTTGAAACTGCTTGAAATTAACCTTAAATCGGTTTACAGACCAAACCTAGAAATTATTTTATGTGGGGACTTCAATATTGGTTACTTAACAGATAGCAACAGAAAAACTGAACTAAATAGTTTACTTAACACTTACAATTTCAAATCTATTGTTAACTTTGCCACTAGAATTGATGGAACCTCCCAGACGGCTATTGATAACATGTTTATTGACAGCAACCTAGATGAAACATATCACAGCTTCCCAATAGTAAATGGCTTATCAGATCATGATGCACAAGTATTAGTTATGCCTTCATTCAATATACCCTCTAAAATCTGCCTTTATAAGAAAATAAGAAATTTTTCATTAGAAAACATCAAAAAATTCAAAGATGATCTCCTCAGGGAGCAGTGGTCACCAATGCATGAATCTTATGAAACAAATCAAAAGTTTAACTGTTTTATTGACACAGTCCTCTTACTTTTTGGAAAAAAAAAATTTCCATTCAGACTAACCCGCCAAAACACAAACTCTAACAAAAACTCATGGCTCACTAAATGAATAAAGATTTCTTGTGAAAACAAAAGAAAACTTTACAAAGCAGCCAGAGTTAGCAACAATCCTAATTTAATAAACCATTACAAGATATATTGCAAAATCTTATGTAATGTTATAAAATGTGCAAAAAAAAAAGTACTTCAACAACCAAATTGAAAATTCAGAAAATAGAATAAAAACCATTTGGAACATTATAAAAAACACAACAGGGAAAACACGTTAACCATGTCCCGTCGTAAAACTAAGAGTTAGTGATACTGAATCTGCAGATCCTAAAATAGTTGCAGATATATTTAATTCATATTTTCTAAATGCTGTAGATGAAATTCTTTGCAAAACCACAAAAGTAAGCGCATCAGCAATTCCTTTTCTCCAGGACACAGAATACCCTGCTATGAGACTTAATTGTACAACCCCAAAAGAAATAGAAAGAACAATAAATTCTCTACAATCAAAATTATCTAGCGGATATGATGGTATAAGTTGTAAATTGTTAAATCAATGCGCTTTTGAATTTAGTACTCCTCTAAGCCACATCTGCAATGTTATCTTTGAAACTGGTTTGTTTCCTGATAGACTCAAATGGGCTGTGGTCACACCGCTATTTAAGAAAGGGGACCGTTCTAGTGCAGCTAATTATAGACCAATCTCCTTGCTCACATACTTTTCTAAAGTAATTGAAAAATTAATATATATTAGATTGTTAAAACATTTGGAAAAAAATAATATCTTCTCAACTGTCCAGTATGGTTTTAGGAAAAACACTTCAACCAATGATGCAATTTTCAAACTCACAAATCGTATTCTAAATGCACTTGATAAAAAGCTGCCTTCTGTTGGAATTTTCTGTGACCTCTTCAAAGCTTTTGACTGTGTAAATCACAAATTGCTGATAAACAAATTAGAATTTTATGGAGTTACGGAAATTACTAACAAACTAATGATGTCATATCTTTCAGACAGACAGCAACAAGCATGTGTTAAAGATAAAAATATTTCATTTTTCTCAAACCCTGGTAAAATAAAACATGATGTTCCACAGGGCTCAATTTTAGGTCCACTATTATTCCTAGTGTACATAAATGATCTACCACGTTCCCTGAACCCTAACGTTACACCAATTTTATTTGCTGATGACACAAGTATAGTTGTCTCTGGTGATTCTGTAGAAGTCAGACAAATAGTAAATACCACACTCATGGTTTTCCTTGAACAAATTAAATCTTAATGCAGGAAAAACAAATATTATAATTTTTTTGGCAAAAAACAGTAAACAAATGGACGTATATATTGCTAGCAATGAAGAAAAAATCAATGAAACAAATAAAATTAAATTTCTTGGTCTACAAATGGACGTGTTCCTAAATTGGAAATCACACATTGAATATATTATACCTAAACTAAGCTGTGCTTGCTTTGCTTTACGTAATATTGTCGAAATTTTAAACAAGGACACAATAAGAATGGTCTATTTTGCATATTTTCACTCTATCATCACATACGGCATCATTTTTTGGGGCAATTCTACTGAGAGTAAAAAAAGTATTTTGTATGCAAAAAATAGCAGTAAGAATAATAAACAGTAAGAAACAAACTGACTCCTGTAAACCTCTTTTTGAAAGCACCAAAATATGGCCATTGCCATGTGAATATATGTATTCACTGCTTTTATTTATGTCTAAGAACAATAACATTTTTGAGAAAAATGAAATCTATCGCAAGCATGACACTAGAAATAAAAAAACACATTCACATGCCCTCTGTAAATTTCAATTTAGTACAAAAAGGGCCTTACTACTCAGGAAGTAACATTTTTAACAAACTACCAAAAAACGTGCAAGAAATATTTTTCTCAGACCCTAAACTTTTCAAAAGAAAACTGAGGGATTATTTCTCTGAACATGCTTTTTATTCAGTAGAAGAGTACTTAAATCATAAACGTTAAATTACATACTTGTATAACAGTGTACATGTCAGGTCTCTTTCTCCCGCTTTTCTTCTTCTTTTTTCAGATTATTGACGACTTCATCCAGTTGCAATATAGGAAGTGATGAACGAAGATTATTTATTCATATTATATTCTTGTACATAAATGTATAACCTTATATCATGTTTTTTATGTTATAACTATATATTATGTTAACTCTATGACATGTCCAATATCTTTGTACAGCATGTGCAGAAAAGATCATAAGGATGCAATAAAACAAACAAACACACACACACACACACACACACACACATATATATATATATATATATATATATATATATATTTATATACTGCAAATTTACTGTCCTTTATGCAACCAGGCTCGATCAGGCTGTTGGAAGACTTGATAGATTACAGAAAAAAATTAAATTTGATTTTCGAAGTTATTCTAAACCTTAGTACAATAGCCTACTAGATGCAATTTACAACTCTGTGATAACAATATTTACTCTCATTATTTACAATTAATTTTCGTAACATATAACATTTTTACTCTAAGTAGTATACAATTAATTAACGTCTGTCTCTCTCACACAAAACTCTCCTCTGTTTACATGAGTCACTTTCCAGAAATATCTTACTGTATACTGTAATAATCTTATGTTCTTTATCCCTCTCTCTCTCTCTCTCTTTCTCTCTCTCTCACACACACACATACAGCATTCAACCTTGCTCTAACAATTCCTCTCTGATCCGCACTTGCCACACTGTCACTTCTTGATGCGCCAATCTTGTGTCGCTCTCTGCCGGCGCGGCCGACTATGTCGTATTTGCTGCTTAGTCCGCCACTTACCACACTGACTAATAACCACAACAATAACTGTCATGTAGACTGACACAGACTTGTATACATAACTGGCTGTGACGACGCCCAAAACTTTCTCACAGCTCGGAGACACTGCAGTCTGATGCAGGAGAAGTTCCAGAAGTTTCCAGGTGTTATGATAATATCTATAATAGCACTGGCACGAGCACTTCAAGGACAGCTGCCCATTCCCCGTCCCGCAGATGGCCTGTGACGTCAGTGATAGGCTAGCCAGGCAGAAGCAACTCGTGTCGTCGGGGGTGGGGTGTTAAGTGTAGATGGACGGGTCGCATCTTGCCACCTCGCCTACAGGCTTAATTGCTGTCTCTCTCTACTGCTCCCTCCTTTAGTCCTTTCGTCCCGGACATACCCCTTAACTTCCAGACCTTCATAAATTGCCAGTCAGTAAATGTGGACAACCATCTGTTTAGCTCGACAGCCATTGCGGCAAACCCTGAAGACCACATCATTGATCCTTTTCATAATCTTATAACGGCCTTCACAATTTTTCTGAATCTTGGGGCGGTACCCCTTTTGTCTTCGCAGGTTGTACAACCACACCAGTTGTCCTTCAAATAGTTCATCTGATGCTCTTCGATCTTATCATCTCTTCATGCCAGCCTCCATAACATAGTCGGTTAGGCACCGGTCTATGGTGCGAAAGGTCCTGGGTTCGAATTCCGGGTCATGAATAGATGTTCTGCTTTCTCTTCATCTTACTTCTTAAGACATCGCTGTCTGAGCGCTGTAAAGACCTCTATTCTCACCATTCACCTCACCTTGTGTCTTCGTTTTGTCATTATTGATCCTGTGGTACTGCAGAACAAAATCATGGACGCTCATTAACCTCCTACGAAGTTCACTGGCATATTCTGGGTTAGCTACCTTTTCTTCAGGTGGTCGTCTAAACAGTATCTTACTAGGGAAGCGGGGCTCTGACCCAAATAACATATTGGAATGTGTTACCCTTGTATATTCATGAACAGCTGAACAATAAGTCAGCAAAAATAAATACACATGGGCATCCCTGTCCGTCGGACTTTCTGATACAATGATTCCAGGTACTGTTCCAGAGTGCAGTTGGTTCTTTCGTCCATCCTGTCTGACTGGGGATAAACACTGTGATTTCGCGTTTTTCTCATACCGAGAATACTGGTCACTTCTTGGAACAATGTAGCTTCAAAATTCCATCTATGACATGAATGTAGCTCAATTGGCTCCCCAGATCTCTAGAATACATGTTGTAACAGTGCATCGGCTACCCTCCTTCTTGGTTGGGATTGGTTTTATCTCTGGCCGCTTGGTTAAGTAGTCTTGAGGTACAAGGAAGTGTCGATTTGTCTTGTCGATGATTGATATGGGGCCAAGGATGTCTACATCCATCCTTTCAAAAGGAGCACCGACACTGTGTCGCTGAAGGTGACATATTCTCTTAATTATCGGTGCCTTTCTCGCTAAATAGGCATCGCATATACAGCATCACTTCTCCACATCCTCCCAACAATGGAGCCAGTAGAATGTCAGGCGAACTCTGTCGAGTGTCTGATTAATGTCATAAAGCCCATCATTTGCAGTGATATGCAGTTCCTTCAGCACATCTTGGCCCCTACAGCCTGACATGACAATTTGAAATCGTACTTGTTTTCCATATTTTCTCTCCACTTCCTACACAGTACGCCATTTATAAAAACGAGGTAATTCCCCCATGGCCGGCAAGACTTTACTGTATTGCCCAAGACTTAATATCTCTAACCAGCTTGGTCGTTTTTCTCTTACTCCAGTACAGGGCGCAGATTGCAATAATTCAGTTTGTCTCATGGTTTCCTCATCACTCTACTGCGATGTTTGGTTACTAGAAGTATCTTCTCGGGTCCGAGTCTTACATACATTTCAGACTCACTTTTCCTTACTTCTTGATGTTCACAGCATCGACAAGATGTTTCGCAGGGTCTTCTTGAAGAGCCATATGTGTTGCTGTGAAGATGGCCAGGTCTGTGCTATATTTAAAAATAATATTCCTGAATATGTATACAATGTGTTTTCCGAAATTTAGTAACCATCTTAATGAAGCATTGAAAGTTGGAAATTGCTTTTACGACTGTTAAGAGCTCTCTATGAGTCACACAACAGTTACATTGAGGCTTATAAAGTACTTAAGTACCTTGTTGAAATACTTCAGTAGCCTCTCCTTCCCTTCTTGACCTTGTGACAACACAGCAACAATACTAATATCACTATCATCTGTATCGAGGATGAACTCGTTCTTACTGCTAGGAAAGTCCAGGATTGGATTTGATGTCAGTATTTGTTTTAACCTTGCATAAGCAGCTTCACATTCAGAGATGCAGTGCAATTTTCTTCTTGCCCCTGTGTATTCACACAGTTGCAAACCCATGCACAAAACTATGGTAATATGACCACATACCTAGGAAACTTCTTATTACAGTTTTATTGGCTGGTCGGGGACAATCTCTTATGGGTTAAGTCTTCTCTGGGTCTGTATCTTTTCCATGAGCCGATACTACATGGCCCAAGACTACCTTTTGGCTGAAGCAGATTACATTTCTAAGGGACCAATTTCATGTTGGCAAAGGCAACTTTGGGGAACACAGCATCAAGATGCGTTAGATGTTCTTCGAATGTTTTTCTTGTGACGACAATGACTTGATAGGTATCTAGTGGGAGACTTTTTCCATTAAGTGTTCAAATGCAGCAACGATTTTGTATACCTAGTCCAAGTGAAATATATTAAAATGGCCAGGATCCTTTTCCTTGGATACAAAAGACAGACATTTAATCCAGTGTAACTATGTTTCGACAAGGACATTAAAAAAAAACCAGCTGAAATTTGGCAAAGATATTCATTAGATCATTATTCACAACATATTAAAAGTCCCAAAGTTTCCCAGTTGGGAAAAATTCGCCACACTGAAAAATCTATTGCTACAATGCACACACTAGAACTTAACTGAAGTGCATCATCTAATGGGCAGATTCCATTAGTTTAAGGACTGCATTAGTACTTATTGATTGTTAAATAAATAAATACGATGAATGATCCTGGCTTTGATAACTCAACAATTTAAATTGAAATCGATAGAAAATTATTCGCTGCATACATTTATTGTACAGTCAATAATGCATATCTTTAGGGGTCGAATGCTTGAGTTGATACCACATGTTGTAATGAATAAATGGGTGAATAAAGTTACGCAGGTGGCCACTTTAAATAAGCCAAATTTGCTCATATTTATTTACCAAAATCATTGAAACTCTTGAGGAAGTCATGACGCCATCATAATTCAAGTTCGTAACTCAAGGCTATTTCACCATTTGAAGAATGAATAAATATTGTTCCGGTATATGCACTGATATTATCACTAAACAGGTGTTAGGCCTAATGCATACTATGAAGACCACTGGAAGATTTATATACGGCGGAGGCATTTCCGAATCGGTTGTTGCACGTTGAGTAACTATGATGCCTGTCACATCACAGATCATTGGTTCCAACGAAAGTTTAGTTGTGTCTTTTCAGAGTCATCGGAACTACATGTCGAACTTCGAGACGCTCGACAAGCCAGGAGTAAAGATATTGAGAAAACGGTGATTTGGAGCCGATCTCATAATCCTTTTGAAAGTTACCTTGAGTCTTCTCGTATGCACATCTACTGGTTTGATTGCTGATGAAACAGTGCAGTATTGTGATGAAGCCAAATTTCGTGGTTTAGCTTCGATGAAGTCCATAGTAGGTCAAGTCTCAGCAAAGTCATGTCAAGAGAGGAGACACAGTTCAGTCCTTGGAAGTGTTGCAAGAACCGCTAATATCAATGACATGACTGTGAAAAAAAAAAAAAAAAAAACAAAAAAAAAACTTTTTCTTCACTTTTTGTACATTCTTCATAACGAACAAGAGATCGCTAAATTTTTGAAGTATGAATTTGCAGCACAGCCACCTGCACTTTTTGATGGTACAAGAATGCGAAATGGCACACATTTCAGCACTCTTTAAAGTTCTGGAGCAGTTGATAACTTTTAGAAATGTGAATCCGCGAAACCTAGTATATAGTGTGGATAGTGGATCTTTTTCCATAGAGTAGTGTGGATGAGTCCACAGAAATACTATCAGATTTGTCTCCAGTATGTGAAATATATCAACGAACACTTCGGTTCAGGTGTTACAGTTATTTTCTATGGCTATTCTTCTTCCAACACGAGTTATGAAAAGCACACCAGGAGAACAGGAAAGGAGTCTGGAGAAACAGTTATAGACTGATAACAAGTTGTACTCCAAGTAACATTTCTGGACAGTAAAAAACAAGGGGAGTTTGATCACACTTTTGTTCAGTTATTTACATTCAACTGCATTAATGTCACCCATGCTCGTACTGATTTAGATTCAGTAATTGTGTCAACTTGCCTAAAACTTGCAAGGATTGGAAGGAACTCTATGGTTTTGGAAGAGCACACATATCTACTGGTCTTTATGATAAGTTTTTGTGATGAAACAACTGACGCCTGGATGCTCAAAAAAGGGTGCTGGGCATAAAATCTATAGCTCTGAAAATCTGAGGATGAATCTCGGATGTCTGTGTTATACTCTCCTTTCCTTCCATTCTGCGACGGTTTGCGATACAACATCTACACCATTCAGAAAAGTAGAAAAGGGAACCTTCGCAAAGTTCCTTGGAAATGCTGAGCTCAGAGAAAAAGTTGATGTACTCAACAAGATGGATGCTGCACACGAAGAAATCGTATCTGCAGGGGAACCTTTTTTTCCTCGCCTTGTTTGGTTGTAATGTTGCAGACAAACGTGATAGTCCAAGACATCGGATTTACTTACGAACAGTTACATACCGTAAACTGGGTATACTTTGTACCAGCATGGATAACTTTGCACCACCAATAATATTTCTGTGTGTGTTGATTGGTGAAATATTAGTGATCATTATCTGAGTATATCGAATTAATATTTTAGAATACCCAGTCATCATCTGGTTTCCTTTTACCAAATGTCCTAAACAGAAATATATTTGGTGGTGCAAAGTTACCCATGCTGGTACAAAGTATACCAACTTTAATGTAGCAGTCGTTCAAGTCTACATTTGACATAGCTATGCTTCATCAACATCATCTGCAGCAAGGCATCATTCCTACCACGCTTGTCACCATGAAAGTATTACTATATAATACTTACGTCATGCCAATTTTTTCTTTTAGTTTGAACAGTTTTAGCTTTAACTTAAAATAGAAGATTAAATTATACAATTCCACCATTTTATCTCTTTTTTTTCTCGCATCTGGTTCAACATTGGAGGGGTGTAAAATTGCCTGAAACAGCACGGGATTGGATAGTAAAGAGTGGCCACTTTACTTATATTGTAAATGAGAAAAATATCCAAAACCAGATGATATTTGACAAATTATTTCTTGCAACTGTAAAACTGGTTACGAGAGGAACTTCAATATTGTAAGAGAAGCTGTCTCAGTTACACATTAATGTGTTCCAGTTGTGCAGGCCATGGGCGAGAAAACCGTCCAGATGTATCGGAATATGCATATGAGGACGGACCTTAACTCCGAAGTAATTGTTACTGCCAATTTGGTAACATAAAAAAATGTTTTGTTGTAAGCAAACAAAGAGGAAATTTAAAGAAACTAGTAGTAGTATAATTATTTTCCCTTTTAACTCAAATACATATGAGAGAGTCTTCATGGGGATTACAGACTTCAAACGCAGTGCTGATCTCGAATACTGAGGTGGAAAAATACATATAGTATTATTTTTACTTGTGACTTATTTCTTGTAAACAATTAATACATACAATTGCAATTGACAATCAGACCTGATTTTTAGAAATTAATAAGTATACCTAAAATGCATAATTAAATTTAAAAAATCCGTTTAGGAACCTGTGTGTGATTATTTTCCTTTTAAAATTATTAACTGAGACACGAAGTATTAATTAAAAACTCACACAAAACGAATAAATCTTTTAGTTAATGCTCCACCCTCAAAATTAAAAAAAATATGAAAATAGTTTTCTCAAAATGGTGGGTTTGCCAAAGTGGGAAATTTCGGGACTTTGGATATGTTGTTCAGCATGACATTTGAAACAACCCCACTAATTTTCAGTATGTTTTACCAAATGTCCCAGACGAGCCTAACTGCTGTCTAAATTGCTCTGTGCTATTTCCCTATCCTCCGGGGACACTTCTCACTGCCAATATCTACTCTTCATGCCCAAGGTCGGAAATCACTGCGTTCCTGCTCGACTGTGCAAGGTGTCGTCTATCCTAGAGATAAGAGATATTTCTTGTCACTTCTTTTAGCTGGCAGTAATCAACACAAAATTCAAGAGGCCCATCGTTCTTCTTTACTAACACAATGGGAAAGGGCCATTGCCTGACACATTTTTATATCGCATCGACGTCCTTAATCTCTTTTAGGATACCGTATTCTGTCTCGTGTGATGCTGGAGTGAGTGAGTGAGAGATTATTGGTCGGCACTCAACACCGAGGTCTATAGCGCTAGTGAGGGGTGACACAATGTGAGTATTGGAGCAGCGCCAGAATGAGGAGGGGGAAATGGGAGATCCCCGAGAAAACCCGCCGACCAGCGGCATCGTCCGGCACGATTCTCACGTGCGAAAATCAGGGGACCGACCCCGCCGGGAATCGAATCCGGATCGCCTCGGTGGGAGACGAATTGTTGCACATCCTATCACTGTCGAGGGTTTTTACCTCCTTCCTTCAGTAGTTAGAACTAGCAATTATAAGAGGTAAACATAACTTCAATTGCAGCTGTGTTTGCATAATCCCAGTAGAGCAGCGATTCATGTGCTCTTGTTCTGCATGTTTCGTTCACGTCTAGGCGTATGGGGCTGAGTCCCGAGAAACACCTAGGTCTCATCCTACCCCTGAGCCATAGACTTCTACAGTAGTTAGATTAGTTAGAAAAAAGTCCTATTTTGATGAAACTTAGCAGTGAACATATCTGCTCATGAAATAGTGGTGTTTATAGAGACAGCGTTCATGATGGTAGCAAGACGACAAGGTACTCACGGCGAGTTGAGTGAGGACTGAATGTGGCGCAGGTAGCTCCCAGGTAGTAGGCGGCTAACATGGGCAGACAGAACTGTAAGCAGTTCTCACTAGCCAGCCCCACCACCTCGCCCGCCATCAGGCCACGAACCCTCAGTGCCTGTGCCACAGCCATGCTGCCCTCTAACACGTCTGCGAAGCTCGTACTCTGGCCCGTCGTGGCGTCCACCTGCGACACACAACCATATACATGAACACACTACAATCTCTGTATGGCCACGTTCACACTAGAGGTCGAACCAGTTCAGTTATATACATTCGGCAACCATGCTTAATCGTGCTCAAAGCTTAAACATGTTTGCGAAGTTACACGCCTGAATAAACTCAACGAACTTTCTAACCTCGACAATCTTGGCACCTGAAATGTACCATATTTAATTATTGTCACATCTGTACTCAACATTTGTGACTTTTTAATATTCATATCTTTTCTAACTGAAATGTTGCTGTGTGTAAAGCGGATATTATTATTCTACGTCTAAAAGTTAATTTAATTTAACGAGTGCAAAATATCGGACCTAAAGACAGCCATATTTGTTACACAGATCGTTACTCCAAACAGCCAATATGAGAGAAGCATTGAAGATATGTAGTTCGAAACTACTTGTGAAACCAGTTTACTTTGAATGAGAAGAGACTACGAACTAGTTTGTAGCTCGTGTAACCGCTTCATAAAACTGAACATGTTTAAGTGAAGTAGTTCTGCATCCAGAGACGCGGCATAAACACTGCTGGATGACATATCATTGCCATTCTACTGATGGCTTCCTGTTTGCTGACACAGAGCCACTGCTAGACGACATTCAATCTGCCTCACTGACAAACAAAATCCTACTGTCACACTGTTAATCTTTATCCTACCACCACACTGCTATGTATTATCTTCGCCGCCACACTGCTAAATTACTTCCTGGAAAAAACACTGCCTAAGTTCATCCTACCACTACATTGATAAACCATATCCTGCCAATACACTGGTAGTTAATATCCTGCCCATACTTTGCCATTAGCATTCTAAACTACATCCTGGCACTGCACTGCTAAATTACATCCTGCTGCTGCGCTACTAAATTAAGTCACTCCGCCATAATGATGCTGCCCTGCTGTCTTTATACTGCACTGCTATCTACCGCCAAACTGTCCTCTGCTGAATTGCTATGCTATGCGACACTATCGCCACACACTTCTCACATCACTCATGCACACGAAGATTACAAACCAATGCTACACTAATGAATGACACTAAAGATACTCTGCTAGACAGCACACTAATGCCACGTGTCTCCCTGATACAGTGCTACCAAATAACATCATGCTTCAATACCGTCACACGACACACTGTCTGCTAGTATACAGCAAACTGGCCCATCATTGTCTTACTAACTCCAGCCACTAAACTGACACATTGTCACATTATGCCTCTCTACCACACTGTAACATAACACTAAACTGCCACACTCCCACACATTTAATCACTTATAAGTTATAACCACATTAGGGGTACAGTTTATATAACCTATTGCGAGCTACATCGTCGATTAATCGAAAACACATTTTACCCTTTTTTTCACTCCCTTGGGAGTGAAATTTGGAAATAAATAAATAAACAAAATCCCTTCTTAGTGTTTGTCTACGACCTGAGAGGAAACCACCGTTAAGATATTTCGTGTTTCTTGGACAAACGATTTGGGCTGTGCTTTGATATGTCAGCCAGCCAGTCAGTCAAGTCAGTCTTCACTTTTGTACATACAGATGATGGCATTTTGCTTGCTATGACAATGCTTTCCTCATGAAAAATATTATTGTAAGGTTAACGTGAAATTAAGTATTTAATTAAAATTGTATTTTTATAGAGCACCACAAAATATACGTGGTAGGTATGTGTTCGATTCATACAATTATTATTTATATATTTCAGTGATATCTATAATATACTGTAAATCTCTATACGTAAAAGGGTTCACTGACTGGCATATCAAACCACAATACAAACCACTCGGCCTACAAACGAGAAATTTTAAGTGATATATTCCTTCACGGCTTAGGCAAGCACTAAGAAGAGATTTTTTATTCGACCATTAGGGGATGAAAAGGGGTGAGAAACCATCGTTATGGCTTGAACCCGAAGGGTTGTCGCCGTGGTTTTCACTTCGATGATACATTCGTACAAATGCACGTGAGGAAATTTAACGATTTTTTCGAAATTAAATCCCGAAGAATTGGAAAGGCAAGAAATATGTTTTAAGAATCGTCTGTATAGCTGGGCTATAGTGGTGATTTTCATTTCATTTGGATGATTATGAAATGTCTAAGAAACGATTTCGGCATTTTCGAAATTCGATTCCTTGAGTGGTAGAAAGACGTGAAATGTGTTTTTGATCATTCCTCAATATTTATACAATCAGTAGAGATATTGAAGTGATTTTTCTTACAAGATGATGCTTACACAATTACTCTAATATCATTTTAGAATATTTGTCAAAAATTCGAGTACAAAGGGTTGAAACAAATTGTTGAATTTATTTTCGATTAATTATCGAACATATTGAACTTTTACACATCGAGTTAAGTTTTTCTAAGGAATGATCCTTACATAAATACCTGAAATTGTATGTCTAGATTTTTCAAAATTCGACACCTAAGACTGAAAAGTGGCACAAGGCGATGGTATGACGAGTTTTCAATTAATCGTCGATATACCTCGAACACAACAGGTTATCGTCGATTTTTCCAGTTTAATGAGATGCCCATTTAAAAGTTAAAAATTCGAGTTTATGAATTTTTTTTTTAAATTTGACCTCTGAAGGGACAAAAAGACGTGAAAAGTGTTTTCGATAACTCTTCGGTGGCTATCAAGCCCATAGAGATATACAGTCAGGGCCTGTCGTCGGTGTAAACAAGGTAGGCGGCCGTAAGGCCTGGATTGAGGCGCCGCAGCCCCAACCTTGAAATTATAAACCCAGGCACAGAAATGGTTTCAATAAATGCAACAAAACATATACCAGATCAGATTATTTGCGCCGTCAGTGGCGGATCCAGGCCAAGGTTTTAGGGGGGGGGGGGGGGCGAAATATACATACTCCGCTCATTAAAGTGGAGAGCCCGGAGATCCTCCCCCGGGCTAATTTGGATTTGAAGGTGCAACATTGTGCTATTTAAGCAGTTTTATTGTCAGTATACCATTTATATATACATACATAAAGTAAATAATTCGTTTCAGTGGAGAATTTAACAAAAATTCTTAATAGGCGTCTACATGGACCCACCGCCTGGTTACATCCCTGGGCCGAACAACTTATGACAGATTACCGTACCAAAAATAAACACTTTTACAAATTAGTTCCTATCGTGGCTAACTGTTGCCAGATATTCGCACTGTTAATATGAACTAAAGTTAGACAGACAAAAATGTAGCCGAACATTAAATACAGTTTACTATATTATGTAATACAAACACACTGTTTGTGTTGGCAACGCAACATCTCCTTCGCAAAATCGTAAAATAAATTGACGAGTAATTTCATGGGGGAGAAAAATATACAGCATCTGCTGAAAACAAGCTGCATTTTTCGTTACCAGTCGAAAGTTTAACTTTAGATGAAATCGTTTTGTCAGTTTCACTGTATGTTGTGTGTTTCTTGACATTTATATTTCTTGACGGATTTAGTTAAAAATTACCCTTAAGAGTTCTTTTAGACATGGCGACTGGTAATATAAAAACAGCAATACCTTTTGACAACACTTTTAACAGAAAAAATAAACATTACATCTAAACATACAAAATGAAGCAAAATAGCATACAAAGGAATCAAGAAATTCAGTTTTCTTTACAGCACTCTTAAAGAAACATTAAAATGTCTCATAAACATTTTCTGGCCTCGAATATTTAAAAAAAAAAAAAAAAAAAAAAAAAAAAAAAAAAAAAAAAAAAAAAAAAAAAAAAAAAATAATAATAATAATAATAATAATAATAATAATAATAATAATAATTTAAAGTTTAAAGCATGGAGTCTACACACCTCAAAGAAAATTTTACGAAAAAAATGGTAGATCTCACAAACTCGGCAAAATCTCATAAGGTTATTCAGTAACTTTCACTTAATTTATATTTTTTTTAGCAAGTATCCAACATGAAATAAATTATAAATAAGTTACTTCACTAGCCTATATGCTACAAAATGTTCATAACAATTCAACAATTCTAGAAACTTACATTAAATTACAAAATCTAGACGGCAATTACATGATTGGGCAAAACGGTCAATATTTTCCCCCACTCTGACATCAATGTCACTATGTATATGCAGTATAACTAAGCCATTCAGACTCTCCTCACCCACCCGTCAACGCAGCCACGTCTTTAAGCGTCTTATGTAAAACAAGATTGTTCTGCACTAGCTACACTACCTGGCAATGTAGCCAGCACCAAAAGTAGTGTTTTTAATTGTTGGAAACAGGTCCCTGTCACAGTGCAAATATGCATCCATCGTACTTGTTGGAAGACATCCTTGCTCACGTTCCCGACGTAACTGTAACTGCCGTAATTGCAGCTAAATTTCTAAAACTTTTCTTGCTATTTCTTCTTTCGTATCCCAGAAATCTGTGGTGATTTTGAACAATATTCAAAACGCCCCGAGGAAACTCTGCCGAATTAACACTCTTGTCTATTAAAACAGACGGAATACACAATCCTAGACTGTACAATTGTAGTGTCTTGGGCGAGACCCTTGATTTGAGATCGTCGACAATGTTCTCGAGGGTAGGGATAAATAAAGTTATTCTAAAGTACTTTTCCATGTCACCTGTAGAAATATTAGGTCGGTGTTGTTGTCTTTTGGCTATTCTGGGCATTTTCAGTTTTGTCTCTAAGTCAACAGTTAAAGCTTCGACCTCAACCATCAAATTATGAAAACAAGTCTCACAATCTCTTCGTTTCACATCTAAACTGCAAAGAGTGTTTTCAAGCATGTCTTTGGCTACTACCATGTCCAAAGTCTCTTTCTGAAATAATCTGGTGATGGACAGAGTGACTACAGGTACGTCAGAAAGACATTTTAAGCACACTAAAAATTCAGTATCACAAATAGCAGCACTTTGAGCTTCATTGCACCATTCCGAGATAGCTGACAGGGCATCTGCTCTTTCGGCAATGACAGTCGAAATTGAAGGACTCAACCCACCTTGTCTCACATAATCTGGTCAACTGCCTGCCAACAGTTTGCCTAAGAACTGAATTGCGTTTTGATGAACCAGAGAAGAAACCTATCACTTTTTTCTAGAAAGTGAGTACTCGCTAGATCATTTAACTTAAACTCTTGCATAATACTTTACTCATTTTAACACTGATGGTGTGTCTATATGCGAACTACTTAATTTTTTTAGTTTGTACATAGCGCAAACTCTAAATTTTTTGAATTTTTTTTTCGGGTTTAGGGGGGTGGGGCGATCGTCCCTATCGCCCCACTTGAATCCGTCACTGTGCGTCGTTAATAAACAACATAAACATGATTAAAAATTGGTTTTAGTAATAATAAACTAATAATCATAACTTCAAGAAACAAACGGAGCCCAACCTTACCATTCTAGAGAAGACGATGCCCCGCCCCCAATACGCCCTTTAGGTAGTATGAACTCGTCCGTGAATCATGCGTCAACGTGGCAGCGTCAAGCGTGGGAATGAAATGACATTGATTTGAAGTTTAAACGTCATTCCTGGACTAGTGAGTCGACGGAATAATACGATTCAGTTGTGTAAATGAGGTTATCTTTAATTTTGTTATCTGTTAGCAGATAATGTTTAAAGTTTCTGGTTGGCACACTGTAATTTTTTTGTACTATTACAAGGAAAATCTTTGTAAACCCAGTTTCTAAAGAAATTCCTTGTAAAACAACAATGGTTTTCCTGGTAGAAAAGTACACGTTTGTAAAATTACAACGGATAGCCTTGTAATCGTACTTGCAATAAGGAAAAAATTAAATTTTAGATACCCGTTTCAATGTAATAATTACTCTAAATTAATTCATTATATAACTACTGATTTAATTAAATTAACATGAAATTTTTTGAAATAAAAAAAAACGCTGTTGCATTCAGATTGGAAACCGCATCAGTCCTGGACTTCACATTGTTTGAATTCTTTTTAATTAAATATATTTCATGTACAGATCAGTGGCAAACTTTTTTCTTACTTTTAAGCATACAATCAATATGAAAATTCACTTTATTCCAGAAAAATGCTTTCAAGAGGGTGTGAATATTGTATAATTATGTAATCTCCGACGAACCTATGATTTCGGTAGGCTATAAAGGTCTCCAACATTCTTTTTCTTTTAAATAAAAAAAATCGTTGTAACTTTACAAACAAATAATTTAAAAAGAATAATGTTCCTTATAACTTCAAAGCAATGCCGTAAAAGAACAAAGATTAATTTTTGTAAATTTTTCCAATTACTATTTAGTGTATATAGTTGCAGTTTTTTTTTAAATTAAAATAATTTCCAGCAGTAAAAACATCTCATCTGGACCATTTAACCACAAAGTGAAATTAGAGCACGGGAAATAAGAGGAAAATAAATTGAAAACTTTACTGTGTATTTATCAACTTAAACTACCTCTTCCTTAATGAAATTGGACACAACAAATTGTAGCCGAGATCGATGGCAAGGAGAAGTATTGGATCCAGATAATTTTGTAAGGGAGGCAAATATGGCTTACACCACCCCTTCATTATTTATTTATTTTTTAAATTTTACTATTAGACAAGTAAAATATTGGGTAGAAAAATAAGTAATAGTTCTGTAATATTAATTTTTAATATTTTTGAAATTGAATTTTTGCTGTCTGAAAAATCAGTTCTTCAAAATTATGTTATGTAATTAAACTCGTCATTTCGATTTAATTTTCAGGGGTTGACATACACATACACATTGTATAGAATGTACAAACATAAAAAAAAAATATGTATATGCTACAGAATGACACTCTAGCTTTACATTACAAACGTTAATGTCCTTTTCTCAGCAAAAAATCGATTATATTTTCATTATGAAATGAAATAGCTTCTTCTGGGCAGATATAATTTTTAAATCCTAACTTTCTCAAACAAGGCTTCCGCCCCTTCGATATGCCCATTCAACTTCTTCCCCCCCCCCCCCAGCCTTTCCCTTTCTAGATCCGGCTCAGGGAGTTGTCAATGTCAGAGATTGTTACAAAACCGTCTATAAGTTAACAGATCGTCGAATTGAGAAATAGATTTTTATTTCACCACAGTAAAATGATACGATACCGAACGAGATGATACAATGTTGCCGACCACGGTAGCGCAGTTGGTTGTGGCCCGGTTTGTAGTGTTAGAAGTTTTGGGTTTGAGTCCCGGGTAAGAAATTGTAAATTGTGTTTGGTGTTCGAAAGTGTCTCAGTGAGAGTCTAATAATTTGTCACAACAGTGTAACAACGGGTAAGAGTGAAAGTCATTGAAATGGGGATGTTTGGCTAACTTGCGACGCGCATACCATCATCAATAAGCCTAACATTTTTCAATTAACAAATAAAAATATACACGTTGGACTCGGATTCGGTAGGATTTGAGTTTGATTAACGGACCGTCCTAACTGATTTAGGCTTTTTCATAGTTTTCCCAGATGTGTCGAGGAAAATACAGTGACCGAGGCTGGGATGCCTGTGATACTAAAATTGTTGCTTCAATATTCATGGTTGTTGTTTGTGACTTGCAAATGTGATCCAGTGCATTGCTTAAAGCCTAAACATTAGTGAGAGTGCTAATTTTGTTCTGTACTATTGATGAACAAAAGACAACTATACGACTAAAAATGTATTGAATTACTTCGGTTATAAAATTTACTACCAAAGACAATAAAATAACTTCTGTCAGTTTACTTTCTTATCACAAAATATCTAACATCACAAAATATTTATAATATTTTTAGCGAAACTTTGTTTATAATTTCTTGATGGTAAAGGATATCAACTATAAATTTATTTGTTTGGCATATTGTTAGCATTCATAATGTCGAATTTTTATAGCAGCTGCTTCACCAAATGTTTAACCCAACACACGCCACTGCTTTAGCTTTGTTGTTCATAAAAAAAGTGTAGACATGGATACCTTCCCAAACGTTTTGTTGCGTTGAGAATTCTCTTGACGTTCCCAGTTTCAGTGGCCAGTGGTGAAACAACTTTTTTTAAGGTGAAACTGAAATAAATTATTTAAGATCAACTATGTTCCAAATGCATTTCAGTAGACTGGAAACAATGGACTACTGAAAATGACTTGCTTAATGAAATAAACACAGATTTCATACTCAATGAATTTGAACAAATTAAAGCCTGAGAAATCTTTTTTTAATTATTTGTGTTGTTGAATTTTTCCTCACATTCTTGTAATCTGATTGCTGTTGTATTCATTTACATTAGACAATTTTAAATAAATGTATGTGAAATTGTTTTAGATTTATGTATGTTATGGCACGTTTGTAGAATTTTTCAACTAATATCATGATTTATTTTAAAAAGTACAGTGTGAACGATTAATATTACTGATAAACATGTAACACTGTCATGTAAGCCAAAATATTCCAAAAGTATGTTTATGTTTCTGAAGCCTTTATTTTCAATTTAAACGAGATAAAAAAGAGGGGTGACGCTTACACTTGAAAAATGTCTAGGACCGGCCCTGTACACAGTTGCCTTTCGTTACAGGGTAATTATTGATTACGTGAACACCCAAGAATAGTACGTAAATACCCAAACAATATTTTCTAGAATTAGTTGAATACCGCTCAGGGCTGTAAACGTGCGACATGTTTTTTTAGTGAATCATAAATTGTATTATTCGAATGTCTTCTCTATCATTAAATATGGCATTTTTAGGGTGCTCCAAAAAAATTGGAACGTGATACTTATATTGCAAAAGTGATTTCATAAGAATTATTGTCAATCTTAAAAAGTACATATTCATGTAAACCATATTTCTCTAAATTAAAGTCATTAACTGTTCCAGGATTATACATTTATTGTACCTTAAAATTTGTTATAAAATGTGCCGTACAAAAAAAATCAGATATCCATAATTATATTACTTGAAATTTATAAAAAAAAAACACTCCCTTTCACTCTATTAATAAATTTAAGACTAACCTTTCTGTTATGGGCGTAAAGTTGTTAAATGGATTACCTATAGAGATGAATGAAATTTAAAGATTCAAAATTTCTCTTAAAATATTTGATAGACCTTACTCCACATTCTTGTAATGACTTTTTTATTTTGTAATTTTGCTATATAAATTTTTGTGTATAGTTTCATTCTAGTAAAAATTATTTGATAGATATTACCTATATTTCTGTAATTACTATTTTACTATGTAATTTTGTTATGTCGATTTTGTAGTGAGTATCATTCCAGTCATTATATAATGTTCATCTTAATATATAAAATGAAGTGTCCTGACACACTCACTCACCAATGCACAGCCCAAACTACTGGGCCTTAGAACCATGCAATTTTGAGGGAGCTTCCCCTTGCCCCGTAGGCAACCACTAAGAACGGATATTTCGAAATGTGATAATTAAGGGGGTGAAAAGGAGTGAAATTTGTTATTCATTAATCCATGATGTCTCCTTAACCATTACAGATTGTGAGGTGACTTTTTCTTTAAAATTATGCTTCTATCTAAAAGGTATTTTTAGAACTTTTCGAAATTCGTCCTTGAAAGCTCTTAAAAAATAAAAAGGTATATTTAATGAATCCCATTTATCCCCTAAACCAGTGGAAATATTGAAATGGTCTTTGCTTTAAAATAAAAAAAAGTAATTTCAGGATTTTTCGAAATTCGTCCTTGAAAGCTGTTAAAAAAATTTAATGTGTTTTCAAATAATCATCTGTACCGCTTATACCCGTTTAATATCGAGATGACAAGAATGCGTCTTATGTAAATATCTACAAATAAGAGTCAGGATTTTATGAAATTCGAAAACTAAGGATGTGAAAAGCAGTAAAATGTTGTTACAGTCTCCCGAAAAAAGAGAATGATCACGGAGAAATAATGCAATAGTTGTTACTTTTTGCCAACCTACTCATAAATAAAACCTCTTTGGACTGTAGCCTGTACATACGAAATTATTATCACGGCCTGCCTTTACTCATTCACTCAGGTATTGTATAAAGTTTGTGGTGTGGGAGAGGTGGGGTTACGGGTTCGTATCCCGTGCAAGACTTTGCGATGGTAATTACTACGACATCATACGAGCATATTGCGCACGCTCTTTACACTGAGCTAAGACAATTTATAGTTCACTGTTATTGAGTACGCTAGCTGTTAAATGCCTTCATCACATATTTTATCCAGAGTTACTGTTTACATTTCATAATTTCACGCGGGCAAAGCCGCAGTCGGCCAGCTAGTTGTTTTTATATAATTTTTTATAGTAATTTAAACTAAGATAAGGCCACTATAGTTATGTACTGTGTTTATGGGATGTTTTATGAATAAATAAATATATCACGATCCCGACGAACTATCATTGTGATTTTCCCTTCAATCGGGTTCATAAATGTCTAAAACGACGTTTAAAAAGTTTATATCTACATATAAAGGGGTGAAAATACGTAGAAATCGTTTGACATGAATATTCGATATCTATCTAACCATTTGAAATATCGAAGTGTTGTTTGTCTGAGACTGATGCTTACGTAAATACATAAAACGTCAAGCAATACTTTTCCACTGGATTCAATAAACTAATTACCTCGGAAAATCTTAGTAAACCATAGGCAGACAATCCTAATAAAGTATGACAATCGAAAAGTTAAATATAAAATACACAAAGCTCTATTTTGCTAGCCCATCGATACGTAATGTGGCACAAATTCTATGTTTACAAGCATGTATTTTATAATTTTTTTATTTAAATAATACTGCCGACTACGGCCAAATATATTGCTTCATGGTATTCTACAAGTATTACAAGCGGGCAAAGCCGCGGGCGGACATCCGGTGATAAATAAAACCAATATCTAATAATAACTTACTTATTTTTAATTTATTTAAAGAATACTGTACATTATTAATTTTGTGCAATGATGTAATGGCTGCCTAGCCTAGCCTTACACCTTCAACTGGTGTAGCGATACTATCTGCTAGCTCACTGGTAAGGCTACACAGTCGGATTAGAAATAACATAGAATAAAATTTAGTAATGGGCGCCAGTAGAAAAACTGCACATGTCATGAAAGACTAAGCACAGGAGCAATGCTGACCAGGACTCGCTTGGTCTCAGACTCATACACTTCAATGCCTCAGCTCCAGATGAACATATCAAACTTACCATTTAACAACACAACTGCTCTGGCTGAAAGTAACACAAACAAAACACTTGGAAACAAACACTATAGAAAAACAATAGAAGATCCACCAAGGTGCTTAATTTCAAATAAAAATTTATTGCTGGCATAGGTTAATGAAAAACTGATAGCAGATAATAAATAATAAATCACTTAAATATAATGTCTTGCCACAGTTAGTTGTATTAAATTCAATCAAACAAACTTTACTGCAAGTGATCATCAAAGCCAGCCAGTTGTTTACTTTGTAGAATTAGGTTCGTTCATCGTACCAAGTTTCTGAAGGAAATTATAACACAATCAATGTTTAAATTTGAGTCTTAGATTAACTTTTTGAGTCCAAATAAACTATTTCAATTTATCTGAGCACTAACTCTTTTCTACAAATTCTCAGGTTTACCATGGACAAAAACAATAGATTTACAATTTCAAAATTTAGCCCTGAGTTGTACAAATAAAATATCTCAATTTCTAATGTTATGTTCACAAGATGGCGTCGTAAAATCGAAATTTGATGGCGAAATATCTGACGAGCAACTTAACTGTCTCGGCGGCTTCGTTCACGCAGTCTTCTGCTTGTTTCGTTGTTCGCAGCGGCCACGTGCTCTCCAAATGCACTTAGGAAACAAACTGCATCTTTTCCCTGAGGCTAACGAGCCTGTGCACTTACAGTCCAGCACCACACGGGACTTGCGGGAGGCGGCTAATTAAAATGACAAATTCCGCGGATGTCCGAGCCTGAAGCCTTTTCTGTTGTTTCACCACTTGAACTTGCCCGTCTTCGCCACTCGGCAACTCCAGACAAAACAACGAAACTCGCCATATATTCAATAATTAAAAGGCCCGCATCTGCCCTAACGATCCATAGAGAAGACCTCTCAAATCGTCGTCTTCATGCGACGCTACCAAAAGTTAATTGTTACTTCAAATTCAGAATTTAATTTGCACGAATTGCGTGCGCTTTTGCAGTTTTAAACGCTTACACGCCGCTCGTCACCATGACGACGGCAAAACTACAAAGAGCAACCCTTTTGCTCTGCACAAAACCTCTGTGCTATCTATAGAACAACTGGCCTGGTAAAATAATAAATAAAATTTTCCGAGAAAAATACAAATATTCTTTAAGCATTAGTTATACATAACTAAGGTCTTCTAGGCTCAAAACAATACGTCTTCAACAAGCAAAAAATTTAAAATGTGGAAAATGTGGCTAAATTAAGGTAAACTAATAATATTAATAGGGCCTACAATCAAAAATAATAATTATAATAATATTACAGTACACGCTACAATTTGTATACATCTGACCAGTTCTTCTTGAGCATTGCTCTAGGTAGAGATTTATATTAACATTAGCGTTCAATGTGTGTACAGGTTGGTGTGCTTATTTTACGTAAGTTGGGAAATGAGCGTTAGTTAGACACTCAGCTTAGCAGTCGTACATGTACACTGACTTCATAAACACAATGAGTCAAATACAACAATGACGTATCCGAGAAAAGACAGATCACACTGCGTAGTTATCAGCTCATTTGCTAAGAATTTTGTTTCTGATGGCGTCATTTGCTCTGAATAATTTAGCAGGGACAACTAAATATTAGCATTTTGATAATAATTTCCTCGTTTTAGTAAATATTTCTTTTTAGTAGGAAGGAAAGAAAAGTAGTCTAACCGACTAGTTTTGAACAGGATGTCACGATTAGTACTAGGCAACTGAGACGTATTAACTTATTTCACGTTTTACCTACAATTTAAAGCAAAGTATAATACAAAAATTTAATATTTTCCCTCCATTTTGGATGGCATTTTACATTACGTTTTCGTTCACATATTTGTAAATGTTTTAACCACGAGTACTCCAGTCCTGTTTGATAAACTGTATGAGTCTCAAGTAGAGCTGTCTTTATAAAAGGGTAGAAGTAACAATAGCCAGTCAATGGACCAAACGCTGTAAAGTTCCAAATATGTTATTTTGCACTTCTGATAATTTCTGTACCATACGTTACTCGAATACAAGTGTGTGTGTGCTGTCAATGCAATTTTTTTTAAAATTCCTTTACAAACGACTTGATTTCCAGATGTATCAGATTTTAGTATTTCTCTTGTTTATGTAGCATAGGTAGGTTCAAGAGTGTCAATACATGTTATTTTTTAAAATGTTAGAATATGTTCTTTGCTTTAAATCTGCTCTTTAAATTCCTACTTTATTTTAGGCATCGCCAAGAGGTTCGTTCAGTAACTAAAGTTGGAACTGCTCGATTCTCTGGTTAGCACCACATCTGTTATCGCCCGCAATCTTTGCCTTGTCAACCGGAAAAAAATCTTTATCGTCTTCAGATAGTACTTACGGAGGAAAACAGATAAATTCAAGACTGTGAGCAAGGCCATATTTAACCACTAGGTCCACTAGGCGCTTAGGAAGCAGCTTTCACAGGAGCACACTTGTAGCGAGGGGAATATGTGAAGAATCTTCCGTCACGGTTTTAAAAAGTGCCAATATAGCGGCCAAAAATAAATTTTAATGCACTCAATGTTCACGTTGTTAACTAATGTTCTATCTATCAGTATTATCTGATCTATGGTTAACGTATATTTTTAAATAACTGCATTAGAGTTAAGTTATGTTATTATTCATAGTGAAAGGGCAGAGCAGTGTAATTAAAAATAATAAGGTGTTTAAAATGGGAAAGACGCGAGTTGGTAAGGAGGATGGAGAAGAGAGGCTGCGGGGATACTAACACTCAGTGTTCTAGGGCACACCTAGATTCGACCCTGACTGTGAGTATTGCGACGGTCTGCTTGCTTATTTATTAAAAGACGTTTGATTGGTTAAATGTTGATCAATTGGTTAATGTTCAGGTTACTCGGGTAGCGCGTCGTTGTTGTCCTCTCGTGACGGACCGTTACTGTGGCAGAATTTCGATACGACTCTTTAAGGATGAAAGTTGCGTGCGCCACAGTCTTCATCCTCTAAGACTGGTATTCATAGCAATATTGGAGAGGAAGATGCTCGCAACATTGTACACGTTGGCAGGAAGTAGTAGTCTTAAATAATTTGTGTGTTTTTGTGCGTCGCAAGCTATTTCAAAGTTACAGAGATGTCCGGACCTATAACCTACCTGACTCGCAACCGCTAACTGCTCACAAAGGCAGACAAGATTGCCTGTAGTCAATTGATAATCTTGCTCTTTGCTTTGAAATAAGTTGCTTTAAAATGCAATAATAACATGATGTAGAGTTTTTACTATCTTTTTTTTACTTACATCGCAATATTTACCTTCCGACGTTTCGTACGAAGATTAATAAGCACTTCTGACGAAATCGATTAATATCCGCCATTTTATCGGTCTCGTCGGACTCGCATACGCTGCGTATTAGTGAGACAAGTAAGATTCGTGAAAACCTGCGCAAAGAGTCCCAAGAGTTGTTTACGAGAACACGGACTCTTATCCATCTCTTATCCGCAAATAGTTTGAGGGCTTGATACGAGAATTTTTATGAGTGTCAGCTTTGTCCGCGTTGACCGTTGTTATCTCAAGTTATCGGTACCATCGAATATAACTACAGACTTCGGATCACGGATTGCTATTGTTGTTACATGTCGTACAAAAACTCGGCTCTCGGCACATCTTGCGGATTTCGTTAACTGACTTCTACTGAAAACATTAATTTGTAACGTAACAAACTACAGAACACAAACACTTCAGTTGCTCCATGCAACACTGTACAGAACGACACAGGAGGCAGTGTGGCCGTATGACTGAATTTCGCTAACGTATACAGCCTTTGTAGTAAGCATTAAAGTAGTATTCCAAAGCACATACGACTTAATGCACTATTGTATTTAACTTCGTTGCTTGAAAACCTGAAAGTATTGTTTCTACCGACAACTAGGAATAATAACTCATTGGTCTTGTCTCGGCCCTTCTCGTAGGCAGGGGCGTCACTTCAGGTTTTTCTTGGGAAGGAGGGGGGAGGGCAAGATATTTTTGGGGGAAGTGACATTGTTGCATCTTTTTTATTAGTTAAACACGTGTAAAGTTATAAACTTTAGTAATGAACTTAAGTTTTATGTGTTTATGTTAGTATTATTTAAATAACAAAATACACAAAAAATATACGCTTTTCATACTAAATTCAGGGGGTGCCCTAAATGACACCCCTGCTCGTAGGAGTTGCTATGATCACGCCTGGATCAACCAGTTCTTGCTAAACATCGCTTGAGGATGATACCTGACGACCAAAGCATCGCAACAAAGGACGCAGGCTTCTGGTTGTCCTGAAGACATGAGGCCCTACAGTGGAGAAGTGCCGGAAGGAGAGGGGATGGGGGAAACGGTAGATTCCCGAGAAAACCTGTCTACCAGCGGTATCATCCGGCACGATTCCCTCATGTGAAAATCCGGGGTCCGACCCCGTCGTGAATCGGACTCGTATCGCTATGGTGGAGGCGAGTGCTCTAACCACTGCGCCAACTGCGCCCCAGACACTATAATACGTCTAACAACAGTTCTATTTGTCTAACAGGTTGGTTAGTAGTCCTGTTATACAGCTATGTCTATGGAACAAATAGTGTTTTCCTATATCACAGGTGGTTTCTACACATACACACTCAGTTGAGTGGCCATGCCTATAGAAATGTATAAAATATATACGTGAAGCCACCTTTTAGAGCGTCACATCATGGCAACTCTTGTTTGGTAACATATCGCAATGTGATAATATCGTAATAAAGTCCCAGCTACAAGAAAATATGCAGTAAATCAATCTTATTACCCTGAGAAGTTATTATTTAAATGTGAATAAAAATTAGTGTTTATAACCTTGAAAAAACTTCAGTGTCATAATGTGACCACAGTCCTAACCTCCGTGCAAGTGTCACACTGTGAAGTACAGTATATCAAAATGGAAAGTATTTTCCTGTAGACATGTATACACACGACACCCTGTATAACTGTCAGAAACTAGAAATGTTAGGTGAGGCAGACAGTACGGTACATAGTGTCTTAACAAGGGTCATGTACGAACCTGGCACTTCTTGTGTCCGAAGCTGTGCAGCCTGTCTAGGAGGAACTGGCCCAGAGAGATGTGTGGCACTTTCATGGCGGGCGGCCCGTGCTTGATGTACGTCTCCGGCGATGACATCGCTACTCCTGCAACACAACAATCACACTACGTTGCTCAGTCATTATCTCTCTACTTGGGGCATTTAAGGAGGGGGGGGGGGGGACTACCGTGTTCAACATTATGTAGCCAATGTATGTCTAGTCGCCTCTAGGAAACTGGAGTTCTGTTCTGTGATGATCCAAGTGTGTCCTACTTGTATGTATGTTATTTTTAATGTTCTGCAACAGTAAACAACCACACTTTTTAGATGGCTGATATTTTTTACAATACATAAAGTCACGTA
>PNEQ01055196.1:37477-49144 GCA_003012365.1 Medauroidea extradentata
GGACCCTGGCTTGGGAAGGTCGTGATGTTTATAAGCAGGCCTAGATGTCAGGGCGAGGTCTGTTACTGGCAATGTGTTAGAAGATCTAGCTGGGAACATTTCTTGCCGACAACATCCCTCATTCCGACAAAACCTGCTTCCGTACAACCCCACGTTCCCTCACGGCCAGGGTCCCAGACCTGAGTCCCGTACAGTAGTAAGTCCTCCCCCCTCCCCAACAAAATACGTTTCTAAATCCGCTACTGGTAAACTACGAAGGCAACTTTGGTGATGGAAGCTTCATCACGAGGCTATGGACTTGAGTTCTGGGAGTGTGGCATGATAGGAAGGCCAAGCCAACACATCACAGTTTAACCATATATTTCAGACATACGCCACTGCAGCCTCGTTACAGGAATCTAAGCGGGACACACAACACGAACAATAAATGAAACGAGTCGAGTTTAACTATAGCGAACATAATATGGTAACACAAATCAATTAAGTCAATGAAGTACTGAACGCTAAAACAGCCTGTGACGTCATCAGTGCCGGATCTAGAGAAAGGCAAGAGGGGGCACGTGCCCACATCAAAGGGGCGGCAGTTTGGTCCCGCCTTGTTTGAGAAAGTTAGGTCAGGAATGTAATATCCTCCGTGAAGAATATAATTCAGTTGATAATGAAAACGTACATTTTTGGCTGAAAAGAAAATCATTAAAATTATTTTGTAACAGAAAACTAGTGTTTTGTGTTACAGTGTGTGCGAATAATGTTCACGTGTATGCAAGACCTGTATATTAACTGAATTTAACTAAACTGAATTTAATTTCGTCATATGATCTTGAAGTACAATTTTTTTGTATAGCAAAAATTCAATTTCTAATCACTAGAACGAAAATAATATTACAACCGTATTAGCTATATTTGACCCAATATTTTAATTGTCTGACCATAGAATTTGAAAAAATAAAATAAAGGGAGGGGTGGCGTAAGCCAATTTTTCCCCCTTACAAAACGGTCTGCATCCAGTACTGGACTTCATCGCTGTTATCATGTCTTGTGTGTAACATTGCCTTCGCCCTAGTGTTGGCTTGTGTTGTCATGACTGCATGTATTTTTCTTTAAGTTTTCTTTATTTTTGGCTTTGTTCTTTATTTTGAAATGCACGTTTTTTAATTTATTTAGATTTCTTATTTGACATAACTATTTTTGGTATTTTCATTATGTTGACTACGGCCAAAATCGGCTCGTTTCTCTCATGTTTGTCCCACTCTTGGTTTTCTGAGACTACACATGTCCCAGACATTTTTTGGTTGTTCATTTAGTCACGTCGCAAGAATCTTTCAAAGAATACATCAACAGATGACATCGATTTCCGCCATGAGGGCATGTCGTCTCGGAGACTCACCACACATGCTGACATATACGCATCTACAACCTTATGTGTTGCAACAGTATGACATACAGTCACACGGCCAGCACTTCAGATAACACAAGCGTATCTTCTGCAACCAGTTATTTTCTCAAGTATGTGTGTTTACATGTCTGGTTTCAGTGACGTCACGAGAGTCGAGTACTCTGCTGCTGACGTCACGAGCGATGACTCGAGACGAGACTGGTTCCTACCACTGTTGCAGCGAAGTACACGTTGCATTTATATAAAACTGTCTATGCTTATAAATCGATTTATTGAAATAAACAAATAAGTCATGTAACCTACTTAAACTTTTCATTACAGAACGTGTTATTTGGTGTTCATCCACCGATTTCTAGGTTAAAAAATTTGAGTTTGTGGCCGTGATTTGGTAATAGCGATGCAACGGACGAGAGGGAAATATTGTTCGAATTATGGATATAGCCAAAGGCATTTTCAAAAGCTCACGAAGGTGGGTTATAGGTAAGACAAAATTTCAGCTTAAGGTATCCAAAACGTAACCGAGTAAAATTTACCTGTTACTAAGGGTAGGATTCATACCCAGTAATTGAGCGATACTGGAAACAAGCGCTACCAATACGATGATTTAGTACACATTCTTATTCATAGTGCTTCAAATGAGCTATGCTTATATTTGTGCAAGCTGTGCATCATGGATCGTAGTAGGCCTTACTTTCCTGTAATTCCTCGCATGCTCTTGATCCCTTTCTGGCAAAGTGTACATTTGTAAAGTTGGATATCCTTCGTCAGATTGCTGATAACCGGTACTGTCTCCTGCGTACAAAACAGTAACTTTTCCCTATTAAACATAATTAAAAGAGTCGAAAGATACAAAATATATACTTTCTTTTAAATAATTTTTACGATCATTGACATGGACCGTTAAAGATAAAGACAATTTTGTTTGCGTATTTATAGAATGAAAAGGTGACGTAAAATTAATTTTGAGAATATGCACGGACTAATCTCTTGCAATCTGATTTCACATTTTGGGCTGGCTTTGGGTGTGTTTGTGTATGTCCATTTCCTCCTTCAAAAAAACTATTGTTAATCAAAAATAGATACGTGAGTAAACGTGGAAAACGAAAGGGGCCGAGACACATAATTTTCCCCACTCCTCTAGGTTTACTTAAGAGTGGATGGGGACCGACCTCACAACCCCATTGGCACGATCCTGTGTGTGTGTGTGTTACTAATCGCTACTCTATTTAAAAGATAGCCTGAAATGATGACATTTCATTCCAAATTGTTTTATTATATGTATGGAAAGTACCTTTATTTATATCCTAAGTAGTTTCAAATAAAATTATATTCTGTTACCACCAATTGAAAAAAAAAAACTATTCTTATTTTTATGTCTGTCAAAGTCTCCAAATCACAAACTGCATTTTGAGGAACAGAAAATAAATATGTAGTTAAAGGAAACAAAATCCGAACATATTTAGCCTACGTTATATTTTTACAGTACTTTCCAATGCTTTGTTTTTCATTATTATTTTTAATCAATTTTAAAGTAAAATTATTCAAACCAAGAGAAAATAAAATCTAACAATGCAGCAATGCTATATAACAACCAAAAGTTGAAACTGATGTATACCGCGATTTCAAAAATTTACCGGTGCATCAACCGGTGTACATAGGATGTTCGTAAATTACTGTCTTGCTCTCAACCGGTTCACTTGATGTATCCACCGGTTCAACTAACCTGGAATGTCAGAGGATCTGGTTGATTTGCACTGGAACATCAATCGGTGAATTTTTAACACAATCACGCAAAAAATAAGTTTCAATAACTTGAATAATTACGACATGTGAGGACAATGAAAGCAAACTTACCGAATTGGTTGTATTTTAAAATGTGTACTAACTGCAAAAATAAATGTTGCATTTAATTTGCAAGTTTCAGTTATAAACTATGCAGACGTTTCTAAAACGTGTATATTTAATCTTACGTATGCTACCAACGTGTTCAGATTGGATATCTATCGTGGTATAATGTTAAATAACGTAAATAAATTCATCACATTTCATTCGAAACCGGAGGAGGAAGTGTCCACTTAAAGATCGATAATTGGCTGAACCTGCGCAGACCGGTGTTTCACCCATTAATGGATATATCTATTAAGTTTAGAAAACGCGGATAGTAAGAGAGAACAACATGATTGAAATGCATTCACAGAGCTATATTTCCGGCAATATTTACATTGCTAAAAATAGTTTAATAGCGTTACCCATTTCGTTAGGGATAACGTGAGCACTAAAAATTTAACATTTTCAGAGTATCACTAGCCGTCACAGCATACAATTAAACATTAACTGTAGTTGTCTGACATTTTTTAATGTTTGTTGCAATGGGAGTTTACAATTAGAATGTATTGGTTTGTGGACATACGCCATTGCTCATGTTTTGCTGATCAAACTTGTGTTGAATGACAAAGTACAAAAAAGAATAAAAAAAAAAGACATAAAACACAGAAAAAACAGATAGAAAATAAATTCCTGAGGAATTCTGTCAGTATATATATATATATATAAGGGTAGAATTCAGTCGAATATCGACACAACACCCAAACATAAACCACAGACACAAATAGAACCAGATTTCCAAAATGAAAAAAGTTGGAAGTAGGCAAAGAACAGTGGACAGTGGACAACAAACAAAGGACAAGAGACAACACAAGACAAGTTAAAACAACGAATAAATGCGACGTTTCGGTGACTGCGATCTATCCCCGTCTTCAGGCTGAGAAACAGCTGGTGGGAACACCAAGATGCGAATGAGGTTCGTCTTACTGTTTGTATGGTTGGCAGCGAAATTGCGCAGTGTGGTTCCGTGTAGTTTCCTTATTTATATACACCAATACAGAAACAAATTTCACGGAAATAGACATAATTGTATTTTATATAATTAATAAACTTAGATTTCAAGCTGTGTTGATTTATACTGAATGCACACTTTATCTTACAGGCGCAACCGCCAAGTGACTTGTCCAGAGAGTTAGAGATATCGCGTCCTTAGCCGTTACGCGTGGAAAGATACGAATTGGCTGAAAATAGAACTTTGGCAGGGCTTTTTTGAGTGCTCCCTTTACCACGAACCGCCTATACAGCACTTCATTGTTGACTGCTGTCCAGCACTGAGCGCCAATTCATTTGCACCGAAACAAATGTACTCAACGATTGTACAGGGTGAGCACAAAAGAAGTATACAATTTAAAAATATCACAAAAACTAAATGGCACAACAACTTTGCGTCAAACCGAGAGGAGCACATTTAGAGTCACTGTAAAATGTGGAACAAAACATCCAGAGATTCTCTATTACAATATTAGAATTATAAGGTTCGAAGCCCGTATGTTGTACCGTTCAGTTGTTAAGATTTTTTGAAATTGCATACTTCTTTTGTGCTCACCCTGTACAATGTTCTACATAGTGTGTTAGAAACTGATACAACACTGACATGACACTTCTTCATTCCTCTGGGTAAGGTTTATCAGGTTGGGAAGGAAATGTGTTTTCTTACGGGAGAGTTTGGCACGGGGAAAAAGTCTGCTGCTAGTTCGCTGCTATCGCTGACGCACCTAATAAAATACGAAAACGTAGTAAAATAAGTTTTGACTAGGCTTGGATTTCAAATGTTCATCTTCATACAATTTAAAATTCAGAAAACTCTTTTACTGGTCAGTTTGCACGTCTTACCAACACCAGCGCTCAAGCGGCAGAAATTTCCCCTGTGACAAACTGTTAACATTCATCTTTCTGACCTGTGGTAGAATTAACCATCCTCTGGGTGCAGTTGGATGGCGTGGTGAGGTGGGAGTCGACTCACCTGTGTGCGAGGTGTGTGCTGTCTGCTGTCCCTGCATGCTATGTACGCTACGCAAGCCGGCGTATGTGACTATATCGACTGAGATAACTGGACTACAACAATCAGCAGAGAGCCACTCCAACAATCTACACACTTGCTACTTCACCTTCGGACTCGTCCGTTTCCGATAACATCCTCAGACATTGTTCTCTAAGTTTCAACCTTCACCTACACCGGCCATTACACCGGCTTATTACAAACTTTCCCAGGCAAATTATACAATCTTCTGACTTGTAGTCCTCGGACCTCACATCAATATCAACGTAAGCCTTTCTTTACAATACTTAACTGCATTAGTCTGAATGATTTTAGAAGTGGTGACACCCACAAATTCTTAGCCTGGGGGGTGGGGGGAGGAGAGAACGGCAGAGTCCCTCTTAATTAGAGCATAATTTTTTCTAGGTTACTTTTTGATAACAGTGGTAAATTTGTGGCACTCATAATTTCCCCCACCTTTTTTCTTCATAACATCTGCGTACGTAATAAGTATTTCTGTTTTGAGTATTTATGAATTTTGTACTGAGTGCTACAAATTAAACATGTGGAATAACACGAAGTCACCAGCGGCGTCATTTCAGGTTTTTCTTGGGGAGGGGGGAGCAAGATTTTTTTTTTCGGCGACAGCGACCTTGTTGCATCTTTTTTTTATTAATTAAACATGTATAAATTAGACAGTTTAATAATAAAACTTCAGTTCTATGTGCTTAAGTAGACATTATTTAAATAACAAAATATAAAAAATATATTTTGTACATATAGAATTCTAAACCTAAGGGGGGGGGGGGCTTTGCCCCCCTGCCCCCCTAAATGACGCCCTTGAAAGTCATCCCCATCTTGACGTCGCACCACGCATGCAGCGAAGGGAACGGCCTCCTGTGCGCACCACTTCTATCCACACAACTGAAACAAAAAGAACCACAGAGTGCTGTGCAGTGGAGTGTCAAAGCCAATAATAAAGTTAAAAAAAAATGTGTGAAAAGAAGAGGGCCACGGTGGTCGAGGGGTCAGATCTCACGCCTCTCACCCAGGTGATCAGGGTTCGATCCCTGGTGGGTTCGGTCCCGTATCTTTTACATGTGGGAAACGTGGCGTTGGCCGGCGCTTCCATCGCCTTTCTCACTCCATCTCTGCTCCACACTCACCTCACCCTCACTTCATCCATTCTTCGGGCAGGACGGGCGACAGGCATGTCTCGACAGTCGAGCAGCCGGCCCAACAGTCACCCCTGTCTTCTCCCATACACAATGTGACATTGCCTGAAGATGGATTTTCATTTTCATGCGTGAAAAGTGATCAATGTCATATAATTTAAAACGTCCAGGATCCCCTGTGAGACGAACTACGAAAAGAAAGGGGAAAGGGGAACCAAAGGTTGTGATGAGTTTTGACTACTCTTACATGCCATTGGCCGGTTTGAAGGACGCGTTCATCATTCTACACATGAGCATGTCGCGGAGTAATGTCAGTTTTTTGTTTGTTGTCGTTTTTCTAACTTAGTGAGGAATAATAATAGAACATAGATTTTATAAAATTATACACTAATATAAACTAATTGTTACTGGGCCAGGGGTTGGGGAAAAGAAGTGAAGGTAAACATGCGCGGAACGTATGTATAGAAACGAACTAACTAAAAAATGAACAGCCAGTAAGAAGACACTTGGAGCAGAGTCCACAGTCGCTTCACAGCGGTAGCGTTGTTGTTCTGTCTGCTCGCTGGACCAAAGACTTGGCACAACCACTCGGCTCTTCAATGACCGTCAATCCCACATTGTGTTGCCGACGGGATTGAGAATCACGGTTTATTTCAAAATTATTTTTTCAATGTTTTAAGCGCTAAAACATCTGATTTACCACTTTGATTGATGGATGTACTTGAAATGCCCCCACGAACACTATCGCAACTGCCATGGTTTGCCAGTCGATGACATCACGACTTTGTTACACAACAGTCACACTCCGTTGCTCAGTTATCATGCACTCTCAAAGTAAACTACGAAGGCAACTCAGACTACCGAAGCCTTACCGCGAGGCTGTGGACTCGAGAATTACACGGGCGTGTTGCGTGGCTGCAGATAGGAAGGCCAGGGCAACACATCACGATTAAACGACAGATTTCTGTGCAAGCGTCACTGCAGTATTGTGTCAATACGAAAACCAAAACTGACACGTAAGACAAACGATAAAAAACTGCTGAGTTTGGTGTAGTGAATATAAAATTGTGAATAATAATACTAACAACAAAATATCATTTGGCGAGGGTACCCGAGTGTCACACCCCGTGTACTGATTTACGACTGGCCACATGTAAATATCTGCTCGCTCCGAAGGATAACATGAAATGAGGCCTAACGTTAGTGAGGCACAGGAATGAGGGGGGAGGGGATGAGGGTGCTGGTAATAGGGAGATCATCAAGAAAGTTCTCCGACCAGTGATAATCAAACATGGTATAATCCGAAGACCGACTTCGCCAGGGATAGAAACCAGATTGCCTTGATTAAAAACAGGTGGTCTGACACCTCGGCCGGAGCGGCCCTACTGTGAATAACTGAAACGTTTCAGCCAGTAAAGTATCAAACAATAAGACCACGTGTGACGTAGTTGATATCCTCTGATACCCTCTCTTGTGTGTCAACTTGTCTTCCTCTCAGTATTTGTCTGAAATGTTTTCACTGTGGCATCCTGATATTTCTTAGAGTTTAATTTTCCACTATATCATTTATTATAAAACACATATTTTTCATTTATTTTCTGTCATGTACGTATGATACATTTACATTCAAACAATTCAATGCTTTATTGTTTTTATTTAGTTTCAAGTTAGATAGACCAAAAACCTGATAGTTTCTTTCTTGGTTTTTTGTCATAATCTAGGTGTTCTGAGACAGCATTGTCTCACCCAATTATTATTCTGGTTCATTCTGTCACAACAAATAAAAAGTTCAAAGAATAAATCAACTTGCAACTTCAGTTGCTGGCAGGATGTCATGTCGTGTCGCCACACTCGTACATCGCCAAGCCTATGTGCTCCACACAACATGCTTGCATATATACACAAATAACCCCATGTTTTGCAACAGTTTAAGGTACGATACCTTTAGTAACACGGCCAGCACTTCAGATGTCAAATCAATACCTCAGCAACTATAAATGGTCCACACTATCGTTGTTGTTACTTCATATTACCATATACTCATCAATAACCTAATGAGTTGCAACAGTTTCAGGACGGATACGTTAAGTCACACGACCAGCATTTCAGATAACAAAACAATATCTTCCCAAGTCTTTGTACTACGCACGATAATTGTTGTTACGTTATGTACTATAGTGGGCTGTTATCTTGGTATCTCAAAGCGCGTGTTGCGGGGACGGGGGGACAAGGGAAAAAAATAGGAGGTAAGGAGGCGACACAGAGTCGACAGACGTGTAGTAGCTGTTAGAAAATTATCGGTCCTCAGTGTAACCCGAAAATGGAAGGTGAAGGTGGTAGCCTGCAGAGGCGTGGAAAGAAGATGCATAGCAGAGAGCGGGAAATAATAAAATCAGTTATTCAGTGTTGTGATGAAGAAATGACAAGTAAATGCTTGAGTCTCTATAGAGAGCAACTGCAAGAGCAGCAAAGTACACGGGTGTGAGAGAAAGAGATGTAGTCAGGATTCGTCAAGTCAGCAAAGAACAACCACATTAGCCACTAACCACTCCAGGAAATAAATAGATACTGGAAATGTCAACATAAAGTATTTAAAAAACTGTTACTTCGTTTATTGCGGAACTGAAGGATATCATCAGAGACGAATGTCGATGAGGGTGAATAAGATGAGTATCGAGAAGTGCAGGAATGCAAGGGTGGGGAAAATGGGAGGTCCCCGGAAAAAATAAATGCCGAACTGTGGCATCGTCCGAAACGATCCTACATGAGTAAATCCGGAGGTCAAACACTGGGGATAGAACTCGGATCACCTAGGTGTAAGGCAAGCGATACCGCCTCAGCTTCTCATGTAGTTAAGAATTCGGGGGTTCTGTTTTTTTTAGGAAGAATGTATAATTTATTGTTTGATTAACGCTAAAAATATTTCGCAACATTACTGAATAAAAAAATAAAGCATAACAATAAATTTACTTTCATTTAGATTGACATTAAGAAAATCCTTTGTTAGTAGCTGACATAACTTAGTTGGAAAGAACGTATTTGGTATTAATTTATTTATTTGTGCGTGCTACCGAATTCAACGCGACGCAAAAAAACTTTCAGTGAGAACCCATCCTTTTTTATTAATATGCGTAGTGACTTACATAAAGTCTGTAATAACTTCAAGTAAAATTGGTAGCGTATATGGTTTTAAAATCTTGTTTTACATTCAGTGAATATATTCTTGAGCCCCTTTCTTCTTCTAATGGCAGATTCATTACAAATTCATCACATATGTTTTTTTTAGTTATTTTTATTTCGCAGCGCTGTAGATAGTTAAAAACCCGGGTTTAGAAATTGTAGCAAGGGTTCAATAAATTTGCAAGTACTAAAAATGTTTATATTTGGCCAAAATTTGTGCTATAAAACTGCGTATTAACAAAATTGTGAAAAACAATTAGTTACATTTCAACTGCGTTAGAAATACGCCATTAACGTGAAGGACAAACTATGGTTGTTCTTATAGAGTTTGAAATAACATTTTGCCACTGTTAAAATGTAGTTTTTTTTAATATATTGAGTTTAATATTTATTTTTTGAAAGAAAAAAAACCATGTTTTATTCGCAGTTAATACACTGCATTTAGGTACTATTTTTGATGTGTTCACCTCTGCGTTATAAATGTATTGTCAATTAAATAAATCTAATTGAATTATGTCAAGTAATTTTAACTCTGTTTCTTCATTATTACAAGCTTTTATTCAACTTGCAACGTTCGTATGTAAGTAAGTTGACCGTTTCAACATTTGCAAACCATTTTGAACCACTTTCTGGTATCTTATTGAGCTGAAATTTGGTATACTTATACATGTAAGTTAGGTGAGAATGCAATACTATGGGTTACATTAGGTACATGAATATCATTATATTATTAAAATTACGTGAACTGAAACAAAAAAAGTATGTTTTTGTAAAGCTCTTTACAAGTTTTATTCAACTTGCAATGCCTTGTATAAAGTACTCCGACAAACCAATAAATAAGTTCCAGACAATTGAGACTAAAAAGAGAAAAAAGTTTAAAGTAAAAAAAAAATCAATTAAAAGTTTTTTTAAATGTGAACTAAAAAGTAAAAAATAAAATTTAAGTTACAACTGTCATTTATGTACACGTTCCCAAAACTTAAAAACAAATAAATAAAAAATAAGTTACATTTGTTGAATAGGCTTTATGTATACAGTAGGTAGCGTAGGATCAGAATAACCTCTCAACCTCTCTCTTGGTAACTCATCATCCCAATATATGCGGACGTAGATAGCCAAGTTCTAGGACCATATATATATATATATATATATATATATATATATATATATATATATATATATATATATATATATATACATACACACACACACACAGACTAGCAGTGCACCCGTGACTTTACTCGCGTCGCGTGTGCTACTCATATAGCAGATAACAGAAAATACTGTATTTGCTTTAATTGAAAAACCTCTTTGGACATTACATAGCGATGGTGCATATGCAAAACCTCGTAAGTAGTATGATTATGCCGGTTCTGGGACATGGAGCCGGTGTGAGGAGCCCGACCGAGTGAGGAGCCCCTCCGCCATGTTGTGACGTCACGTCCTCGACCGCCATGTTGGATGACAGTGACCTTGACCTTGACCTTTAACCTTGACCTTGAGTGTCAAATTACAGAAATTTTCCAAAATTTCGGAAATTTCAAAAAAATTTCAAAAATTCAAAATTTTTCAAAAAAATTTTCCAAATTTCAAAAAATCCCGAAAAAAAATATTACCACCATCTTGATTCCGGACGCCATCTTGTTTCCGGCCGCCATCTTGGTGTTTCTTCCAAAAAAAATTCGATTTTGCATTCCATAATAACCCCGCACGTATTTAATAAATAAAATTTTTGATAATAAAATTTTTAGTAAAAAACATTTTAGTAAAAAAACTTTTTAATAAAAACTATTTAATAAAAAACTTTCTATATAAAAATTATTTAATTAAATCAGCTAGCGACACGTCTTACCCAGACGAGCTCCATCGACACACTGACGCCACCCACCACTTTTTACATGTAGGCCTATATATTAACTTATCCCCCCTCCCCACCCCTATCCGGTACTTTATTTTAATTGGCTGTTAGTCACGTGACGATTTCTCCCCCCTTCCCCCTACTTTCCCCTTCACCAAAACTCGTGTTATAACCCGCTCAAACAACTACTCCCCCT